>CM069453.1:2990353-3227693 GCA_035610835.1 Ophiura sarsii | reverse complement strand
GTTTGGTGGAAACTTTGGTATCAAATTGTGCTGGACAGATTCATCAAAATGTGTATCTAGTCTGCTTGGTCAAAAAATAATCGAAAGTTACTAAAGGACCTAAACAAAGTGTATGACTTTCTTTTGTTGAGCACTTTATATCTGTTTTCCATGGATAAATACGTACGTTTCTAAACTAGGTTTCCTCTTGTACAGTACATAATCCTTCAAAGATGACTTTGCCATAGCAGAAACTAATATTTGTTTTGCAGTTAATATACACATTTCTAACAGGTCATGGTCCTTCGTCAGGCGGAACACATTAATGATACAAATGAAAACCTAGCATAAGTAATATCTATCGGGGAAGCAATAACCGCTACAGTATAATTTACATGCGGTTTTAATTAAGAAGCTCATGTGAATAAAAATTCCATTAAAATGGAAAGTTGGTGGTCAAAAGGAAATTGCGATATAAGGCAAATAGAAAGAGCAAAAATAGCAACATTTGTAAATACGGCTTTTAGTTGCTAAAATTATGTGGCAGAAGAAGCAAGCGCATAGATGATAATTGTGCAAGATTCTTGCATGGCATTACTAGAAAGCAATATAAATTACAGCCATAGTTTAGTGATAAACATGCATGGTTTTAACATTCAATTTAAGTTTTAAATATATGTCATATGTATTCAATTTATTTGATCAATACATAAATAAATGTAGAAATAAATAAATGAGTTTTTTTTTTTTAAATACTTTTAAATAAATAGTTGAATCATTTTGTTAATAAATAATAATATAAATCGAAAATTAAATTTTTAATCGAAAATAAATGAATCAATAAACTAATGAATCAATACATAAATACACGCATATTAAAAATTAAAATATTAAAAATTACTTATAAAATAAAGAAATTAAAACAAATAAACATGAGAAAACATTAATAAATAAAAAATTGATTAAATAAATAAATGAATAATTATGTAGATAATTAATAATATAAAAAGTAAATAAGTAAATATAGAAATATACAAATGAATAAATTTTACATTCAATTTAAGTTTTAAATATGTCATATATATTCAATTAATTTGATTAGAATTATATTCAATTTAATATGGCCAATATTCGTTAGTAAAACTATGGTTGAAGTAGAATTTATTTGTTTATTATAGAAAAAATTCCATTGAAATGGAATGGGGGCGATCCAAGAGAAAGAATCATGTTTTGTAACCATTTTCTGAAGCATCTGTTCATTCTGTTGCATACCAAAATACCAGGGATATGGTGTATGTATCTTTCAAACAAACAAAAAACACCCCAAATCAAAACACAACAGTCTAAAAATATTACAGTAAACCAATAAAGTTGATGTTTGTGCATGGAGGGGGGAGGTACCATCTGAAGAACAATCTAGGTATATATATGACATCCGCAACTCATTAAAGCCCCAACTAAAAAATCCGCGGTTTCCCATGGAAATGGAGTGATCACCAGAACATGATGTGTACAGAGTAATTTGTAGTGACAGTTCACCATATCATTATGTAATGCAGTGCTACCCAACAAGGACACATGTAGGTTTATTCTAAAGCAAGCACTATTTTTTCGCGGCATTTAATGTTCGTGATGCAGAAGAACCCACATTTTTCATCATGAAATGTTTACAAATGTACACCTTTCTAATAATGTCTAATAAGAATACTAAAAGCTTGTGAGCATGACAATTTCACCAATATCCTAGCCAGTCGCGAAATTTTTCATACACATAGATATTTCATGCAAAACCTTGACCATGTTTTAGGACACAGTTGACACTCTGAGCTTTTCAGTAGTATCTGAGACCACAATTGTAATGTATAACATCTGGACAGTTGGGAGATTTCTCTTCAGTCAAACAAGATAAGCTATTATGTCTCTCTGTTGGGAGTCTAATAACATCTCTCTGATTGAATCATCAAGGCTAAACAAATATAGCTTTGACTCCGTCACAGACTGCAGGACTGTTAAGGGAGCACAGCACAAAGACGCTCTCCATAGACTTTACTGTTAGGAAAGGCTTTCTTAAATGGCTCTAGTTTCTATATTAGTGCGTTTGGTCAATGAAATTTTGATATGTTTTACTCACAAGGGTATTCTACAACATATCTGAATATGAAGTAGAGATCACCGTGCACTTTTTTTGATATAAGCCGCCGCATAACAACGTAGTGATATGCCTACCTAAATTCGGTCTCCGGTCTGGATATTACCGCATGTGTAAATCGGTCCGTGAAATCAAAATTGACCTCAAATCACCTAGTTGAAATGTCAGAACATCAACTACACATTTCAAACACAACATATTAGTGAAAAATTATATCATAAACCGTCAAAAAATAACTCTCTTTCCCGCCAAATAGGAACTATTGTCGTACTCAACTTTGATTGATCGCGACGATAGCGTGTCGCGATACCTATTTAGGTATGTGCTCCCTATTTATAGAGCACAAATTTGCTCAAAATCATTCAAAATTGATATCAACTTTTTCAGCGTGAAATTTGAACAAACTAGCCAAATAAAATGACAATTGAACAATCCGTTTTTGAAATATGATCTGATCACGGAGGCCGCATCTTCCGTAAAATCACTATTATTTTCCGTTTTTTGACTCTAGACGCGGCACGCGTTGACTTGTTAGGCCTACGCTCACGAAATTCAAACTTTTTGACTCAAATCCAACTGATTTTGATTTTGATCAGTCTCTGATTTTGTCGACCTAACCCACCTATAACACATCAACTGAAATAACGCCGTGTTTTTGTTTAAAAAAGAGCAACCACACGCCCCCCCCCCCCCCCCTGTTTTTAAGCGGACAAAGTTGGCGTATGCCACAAATACACTGCCCAGTAGATATCAAAACGCATAGATTTGGGTGAAACCCGACTTTTATTTATTGCATTGTGTAATACACCTACACTGGATCGGAGCACGCAGGAGATCGGGAACCTGGTGCTATAAGGGAGCACAGCACAAAGACGCTCTCCATAGACTTTACTGTTAGGAAAGGCTTTCTTAAATGGCTCTAGTTTCTATATTAGTGCGTTTGGTTCAATGAAATTTTGATATGTTTTACTCACAAGGGTATTCTACAACATATCTGAATATGAAGTAGAGATCACCGTGCACTTTTTTTGATATAAGCCGCCGCATAACAACGTAGTGATATGCCTACCTAAATTCGGTCTCCGGTCTGGATATTGCCGCATGTGTAAATCGGTCCGTGAAATCAAAATTGACCTCAAATCCTCAAATCACCTAGTTGAAATGTCAGAACATCAACTACACATTTCAAACACAACATATTAGTGAAAAATTATATCATAAACCGTCAAAAAATAACTCTCTTTCCCGCCAAATAGGAACTATTGTCGTACTCAACTTTGATTGATCGCGACGATATCGTGTCGCGATACCTATTTAGGTATGTGCTCCCTATTTATAGAGCACAAATTTGCTCAAAATCATTCAAAATTGATATCAACTTTTTCAGCGTGAAATTTTGAACAAACTAGCCAAATAAAATGACAATTGAACAATCCGTTTTTGAAATATGATCTGATCACGGAGGCCGCATCTTCCGTAAAATCACTATTATTTTCCGTTTTTTGACTCTAGACGCGGCACGCGTTGACTTGTTAGGCCTACGCTCACGAAATTCAAACTTTTTGACTCAAATCCAACTGATTTTGATTTGATCAGTCTCTGATTTTGTCGACCTAACCCACCTATAACACATCAACTGAAATAACGCCGTGTTTTTGTTAAAAAAGAGCAACCACACGCCCCCCCCCCTGTTTTTTAAGCGGACAAAGTTGGCGTATGCCACAAATACACTGCCCAGTAGATATCAAAACGCATAGATTTGGGTGAAACCCGACTTTTATTTATTGCATTGTGTAATACACCTACACTGGATCGGAGCACGCAGGAGATCGGGAACCTGGTGCTATAAGGGAGCACAGCACAAAGACGCTCTCCATAGACTTTACTGTTAGGAAAGGCTTTCTTAAATGGCTCTAGTTTCTATATTAGTGCGTTTGGTTCAATGAAATTTTGATATGTTTTACTCACAAGGGTATTTTACAACATATCTGAATATGAAGTAGAGATCACCGTGCACTTTTTTTTGATATAAGCCGCCGCATAACAACGTAGTGATATGCCTACCTAAATTCGGTCTCCGGTCTGGATATTACCGCATGTGTAAATCGGTCCGTGAAATCAAATTGACCTCAAATCACCTAGTTGAAATGTCAGAACATCAACTACACATTTCAAACACAACATATTAGTGAAAAATTATATCATAAACCGTCAAAAAATAACTCTCTTTCCCGCCAAATAGGAACTATTGTCGTACTCAACTTTGATTGATCGCGACGATATCGTGTCGCGATACCTATTTAGGTATGTGCTCCCTATTTATAGAGCACAAATTTGCTCAAAATCATTCAAAATTGATATCAACTTTTTCAGCGTGAAATTTGAACAAACTAGCCAAATAAAATGACAATTGAACAATCCGTTTTTGAAATATGATCTGATCACGGAGGCCGCATCTTCCGTAAAATCACTATTATTTTCCGTTTTTGACTCTAGACGCGGCACGCGTTGACTTGTTAGGCCTACGCTCACGAAATTCAAACTTTTTGACTCAAATCCAACTGATTTTGATTTTGATCAGTCTCTGATTTTGTCGACCTAACCCACCTATAACACATCAACTGAAATAACGCCGTGTTTTTGTTTAAAAAAGAGCAACCACACGCCCCCCCCCCCCTGTTTTTTAAGCGGACAAAGTTGGCGTATGCCACAAATACACTGCCCAGTAGATATCAAAACGCATAGATTTGGGTGAAACCCGACTTTTATTTATTGCATTGTGTAATACACCTACACTGGATCGGAGCACGCAGGAGATCGGGAACCTGGTGCTATAAGGGAGCACAGCACAAAGACGCTCTCCATAGACTTTACTGTTAGGAAAGGCTTTCTTAATGGCTCTAGTTTCTATATTAGTGCGTTTGGTTCAATGAAATTTTGATATGTTTTACTCACAAGGGTATTCTACAACATATCTGAATATGAAGTAGAGATCACCGTGCACTTTTTTTTGATATAAGCCGCCGCATAACAACGTAGTGATATGCCTACCTAAATTCGGTCTCCGGTCTGGATATTACCGCATGTGTAAATCGGTCCGTGAATCAAAATTGACCTCAAATCACCTAGTTGAAATGTCAGAACATCAACTACACATTTCAAACACAACATATTAGTGAAAAATTATATCATAAACCGTCAAAAAATAACTCTCTTTCCCGCCAAATAGGAACTATTGTCGTACTCAACTTTGATTGATCGCGACGATATCGTGTCGCGATACCTATTTAGGTATGTGCTCCCTATTTATAGAGCACAAATTTGCTCAAAATCATTCAAAATTGATATCAACTTTTTCAGCGTGAAATTTTGAACAAACTAGCCAAATAAAATGACAATTGAACAATCCGTTTTTGAATATGATCTGATCACGGAGGCCGCATCTTCCGTAAAATCACTATTATTTTCCGTTTTTTGACTCTAGACGCGGCACGCGTTGACTTGTTAGGCCTACGCTCACGAAATTCAAACTTTTTGACTCAAATCCAACTGATTTTGATTTTGATCAGTCTCTGATTTTGTCGACCTAACCCACCTATAACACATCAACTGAAATAACGCCGTGTTTTTGTTTAAAAAAGAGCAACCACACGCCCCCCCCCCCCCCCCCCCCCCCCCCCTGTTTTTTAAGCGGACAAAGTTGGCGTATGCCACAAATACACTGCCCAGTAGATATCAAAACGCATAGATTTGGGTGAAACCCGACTTTTATTTATTGCATTGTGTAATACACCTACACTGGATCGGAGCACGCAGGAGATCGGGAACCTGGTGCTATAAGGGAGCACAGCACAAAGACGCTCTCCATAGACTTTACTGTTCAATAGGAAAGGCTTTCTTAAATGGCTCTAGTTTCTATATTAGTGCGTTTGGTTCAATGAAATTTTGATATGTTTTACTCACAAGGGTATTCTACAACATATCTGAATATGAAGTAGAGATCACCGTGCACTTTTTTTGATATAAGCCGCCGCATAACAACGTAGTGATATGCCTACCTAAATTCGGTCTCCGGTCTGGATATTACCGCATGTGTAAATCGGTCCGTGAAATCAAATTGACCTCAAATCACCTAGTTGAAATGTCAGAACATCAACTACACATTTCAAACACAACATATTAGTGAAAAATTATATCATAAACCGTCAAAAAATAACTCTCTTTCCCGCCAAATAGGAACTATTGTCGTACTCAACTTTGATTGATCGCGACGATAGCGTGTCGCGATACCTATTTAGGTATGTGCTCCCTTAAAATAAACTGCATAGGTACATGTAATTTACAAAGACTACAAAGTAATTAAGACAATTTTCCATATACTAAAACAAAATGGCAGCCTCCATGTATATGTAGAAAGACCTAAATGTCCAAGAATATGCAATCTGATGCTATAAGCAAGCCCGCCCGCCAACCAAAAAGTCATTGAACTCTGGCGAGTTTAATTTAAACTTGTAAACAAAGGGAAAGGAAAATCAAAATGTAAAGACAGATATTGCAGCCGCATAGGTTTCCCAGACAATAGTCTGCTATTACAATAACTAATGCGAGTGCCACTCTGTAACTCACAAGCACACGAAAACCTTCCCGTAAAAATGCATGTCACTGGGCGAGTGCCAGTCATGAGTTTCTCATGCAGACTTATAAATATGTTGCCGCAAGTTCCCAGTCACTAGGTTTACTAATAATCTCCCGTTCAATCTTCCCGTGTAATGTCTCAAATTGAAGAGAAGAGATGTCCTTACAACTTTATAATTTAATATGTCTACGTAAGACTAAGAGCTATAGTTTTGGAGTTGAGAGCATATTATTTACCTGGTCAGTTACTTATTTTTGTCAACGTCATGAGGACGTTGACATTTGAATTCAGATTCAGGTTTTGTGGTGGAGTCTATAAATTGCTTTCATGTATTTTAAATCGGTATTTGTACCCAGATGTATTTTAAATGTATATGAGATCTCGATACGAAAATATGAACATATCATGTTGTTATTGTGGAGAAATAATTAAAATATTATTAAAACATTGCACAATGTTACTACGAAATGACCAGATTTAGCCAACTCTAGTATTGAATACCGTGCAGAAGGCGGGGCAGAAGGAACCACAGGGATCACCCAGTTCAATCAGCCTTCATAGCCAAAGGCATTTATTTTTGCATTGCTACTACTACATTGAAAATACGTGTAAAAATGGGTTGGGTGGGTTGGGTGGGTTGGGTGGGTTGGGTGGGTTGGGTGGGTTGGGTGGGTTGGGTGGGTTGGGTGGGTTGGGTGGGTTGGGTGGGTTGGGTGGGTTGGGTGGGTTGGGTGGGTTGGGTGGGTTGGGTGGGTTGGGTGGGTTGGGTGGGTTGGGTGGGTTGGGTGGGTTGGGTGGGTTGGGTGGGTTGGGTGGGTTGGGTGGGTTGGGTGGGTTGGGTGGGTTGGGTGGGTTGGGTGGGTTGGGTGGGTTGGGTGGGTTGGGTGGGTTGGGTGGGTTGGGTGGGTTGGGTGGGTTGGGTGGGTTGGGTGGGTTGGGTGGGTTGGGTGGGTTGGGTGGGTTGGGTGGGTTGGGTTGGTTGGTTGGGTTGGTTGGGTTGGTTGGGTTGGTTGGGTTGGTTGGGTTGGGTGGGTTGGGTTGGTTGGGTTGGTTGGGTTGGTTGGGTGGGTTGGGTGGGTGGGTTGGCTGTGTTGATTGGGTTGGTGTTGGTTGGGTTGGTTGGGTTGGTTGGGTTGGTTGGGTTGGTTGGGTTGGTTGGGTTGGTTGGGTTGGCTGGGTTGGTTGGTTGGTTGGGTTGGTTGGGTTGGCTGGTGGGTTGGTGGGTCGGTCGGTCGGTCGGTCGGTCGGTCGGTCGGTCGGTCGGTCGGTCGGTCGGTCGGTCGGTCGGTCGGTCGGTCGGTCGGTCGGTCGGTCGGTCGGTCGGTCGGTCGGTCGGTGGGTGGGTGGGTGGGTGGGTGGGTGGGTGGGTGGGTGGGTGGGTGGGTGGGTGGGTGGGTGGGTGGGGGTGGGTGGGTGGGTTGGTGGGTGGGTGGGTTGGTTGGTTGGTTGGTTGGTTGGTTGGTTGATGGATGGGTGGGTGAGTTGATGGATGCATGGTGGGTTTTTGGGTTGGTGAGTTGGTTGGTTGGTTGGTGGGTGGGTGGGTGGGTGTGTGGGTGGTTTTTTGGGTTGGTGGGTGGGTTGGTTGGTAGGTTGGTGATGCAGATATTAAGGGTCGCTCTGATTATAACAATACACATTCTCACCGGATATAATATCGTATTTTTATAGTTATTATAGCTACTTTTAGTACTATATGGAAATATGGGGAAATGTAGAACTAATAGAAACAAGCGACGGTGTTTACAATTATAGTTGGGCTACTTTTCCCACATTTTCCAGCAACACTGAAATTGACACGGTGCGATGCACGACGTGTAAAATTGTAAACAACAAGAAGGTCACGTTATTTTGATCGCGGCATTTATTCTGCTGTTTTGTCATTATCAAGGAAGTTGCTTCCTCAACGAAAAACTGTCATCAGTCTAGATTTATATTGCTTCGTTTTATGTATTGCATTGCTTCTGTTTTGTGTAAGAAATATACTACTGGCCCAGTGCTAGATTTTTTGAGTAAACAAGTTAAGCTAAACGAAGGTAAAAAGTAGGCTTAAAATTATAAAAAGCTTATTATTATTGCTTCAAAATAAAATAATCATGAAATGCAATGGCATAAATGGCAGATTTGGGCGCTTTTTATTTGATATAAATTTGTTATGAGCCAAAAGATTGACGCTTGTGATCGCACTCATATATTACGACCAATGACATTGACATGTCTTTGGCTCTTGCTTTTAATAAATTTAAATAATACTAGAACATGTAGTATAAAATAAGACAATAAGTAGGCCTATTATATTAAAAGTATTATAACACCTCCTAAACTTAAGGCTATATTAAAGCATTGAGTTATAATGATTAATATAATAACTATAGGTCGCCCCGGTCATCCGGGTACTTTTTGCCGTTGACAACAAACCAGACGTTTTACCTTCAGGTCAGTTTAACGCTCTACTCAATCATACCCAAGGGATCATGTTACGCTGAGTAAAAGGCCGAGCCCTTTATTTACCTTTTTGGTTTGGTCAACAGCATGTAACGTCACTCCGGGCCAACCTAATATGCTACTATATATAATCAAAACAAACAATTGTCGATCAGAGTGTCGTGATCTAAGGTTTGATTATAGTTAGGCATGACAGTCAACTGTCAATAATGTGAATGCACATTGTAAAATTATTGTCAGTGTCTAATCAGGGATCATCCCGGTCTGTGGCTGTACACACATTGTCCCAAGGAAACTGGGGCCTTGGCGTTTATGGGTGCACACAACTATTAGAGTCGCCGTCAAAGCTTCCAGCCATCGCCATCACCAGCTAGTCCCTAAATAACGGCAAGAATGATTCATATTTGACATTTTATGGCATCAGAGATGATTGAATTTGGTCTCTATTTGTTCACTGAATTGTACCCGATATATTCTGAATGAAAAGAGGATACATCTAACGTTTTATTTTAAAATATTGGCGGAAGGATACACATTGAACACAACGCGCTACAAAGTACAAGGTGTGATTTCTTGTTCAAAATGACTACGCTGTATAAAGAGGGAAATATTGAAACATCTGAAAGGGCAACCCGACCTGAATTTTTGACCCAAGTTAGATCTATGTGTGTTAATTACTATTCCAAAATTTTATAAACGTAGTTGCAAGGTAACTCAAAATATCGCCGTTTACCTAAGGCACATTTCCCATAGAAACACACTATAGCGCGTAATAGTTGTGTGCACCCTTATATGTCCTGACTTATGGATTCTGCCGAGTATTGGATGTATGTAGACATATTGGTTCAAGCTATTTCGCGCGAGTGTGTTTTGTTGTTTGCAGAGCTGCGTCCAGATGTAGTCTCGATAGATACCAACCTATGGTTAGGTATCAGGTAGTCCTTACAGGACCCATGGGTACTTGTTCAAGCAAATCTGTAAAGGGGAACCGAACCGAACCTTCTAAAAGTGAGACTATCATCGTGACTAATAACCAAGGTAATTAATTTTTGAATTAATTTTCATGGCCATAAATGGACAGGTTTAACTTACAATTTAGTGCTCGCCTACATGTACATGTAGATCTTGACCAATATGTATCTATTATTTGGATGAAATTCAATCTGGTAGCCTTACACAGAAAAACTGATCATATAATTAATGTTTTTCAAAGATGGCCAACAGAGGTGATTTTGTGTGTTACCCCTGTTTTTACTTGCTAGTCGTAAATAAACAATTATAATGCGACATTTCTAAGCACTTTTGTGAGTTTTTATTTTAGTGGCAATGAATGAATAGATAGAGAACATTCAAGGACAACTTTGAGTCTCAAAAACGGTGAGTGGGAAATAAAAACGGAGAATTTTCAGGTGACTACAATTTTCTTCTAAAATGGTTCCCTTCAACATGTTCCTTTACCTGATACCCAGGTACATGTATCGGGTAGACGGGTAAAGGCCCAATATTGAAGGGAACTATTTTATTTTTAGTCACCTGAAAAATTCTCTGTTTTTATATCCCACTCATCTTTTTGGAGACCCAAAGTTGTCCTTAGATGTTCTCTCTCTATTCATGGCATTGCCAAAAAATAAAAGCGAGCAAAAGTGTTCAGAAAAGTTGCATTATAATTTGTTATTAACGACTAGCGAGCGAAACACACAAAATTATCTTCGCATGCCGTCTTGAAAAACAATAAATCACATGGTCAATTTGGTAATTTTGTCTTTCTGTGTAAGGCTACCATATTGAATTTCACCCAAATAATACATATTGCCATATTGGTCAAGAACCAGCTAATGATCTCTCACATTTTAAGTTAAACCTGTCCGTTATGTCCATGAAAAACAGAATTTAGACATTTGTCAGATATTCTCGCTTTTAGAGGGCAAGGTTCTGGTTCCTACCACCTTCTCAATGACTCCATAGGCCTACAGAGTATATGTAAGGACTAGTCCAGATATTAATGTAGGAAAAATCTATGCATGCAATTTTACAATTGACCAATTGTCCAATCACATCTAGGAAAAGGAAATCAATGAAAGGCCCGGTATGCATTTCTAGGTATCGCATCGCTTGTATGCATGTATGCACGCAGGCACACACACACACATTGGTGGAATTATGTCTTTAGAATTATGACGCTGTCTATAAACATCACATAATGAGTATCATTGTACGCTTCACGGCATGATCAGAAAAACATTTAAGATGTTTGTATAAGCTGAAGCACTACATTGATTATAGGCCTACACTGTCAGCTCAATAGATATTTGCTCATTCATGTGTTGTATCCTATTTATCGGATTTGTTTATGTAATCTGATCAAAACATGCGACAAACATGAATATAAAGTAAAGTTATAATGCATACAAACCAATCGGTTTAAGTGAATATTGAAAAGTTTATAGGCTTTCTAGGATAACACATGCACAAATATCTTTTGCTGTCAATGTAGTGTGTAAAACTAAAAGAGTATTCGAGAGTCGAGACTGGTGTTGAATAGTCCATTAAATTGACTACCGCACTCAAAACCAGTCTCGACTCTCGAATCACTATTTTTAATGACTCTAACTGTGTTCAGGACTTGGACTACTGTAGAATGGGGATACTTTGACCCTTGATGATGGGTAACTTTGGCCCAAATTTTGAGAAAGGTTTTGTAGTGACATTTTTCCAATTTGATGTGATTATAACAGCATATTACCCTGCTACATAATGATGTGTATTTGGAACTGGACTTAAACGGGCACTGAGCTGCAGGATTGTTTTCTTTATTTTTAGGTACTTCGGACTAAATTGCAACTGCCTCACCCACATGGTGGGTATATTCAGCAACTTTTATGTTGTGGTTGGATAGACAATTTACCTATGACAAAACAATACCCAATTAATTTGCATTATTTAATATGACACAGACCTGCATAACTGAAAAAAGAAGCGAAAAGTGGGGTAACTTTGGCCCATGGATGTTAAAGTATGAGAAAAATTCAAAACAATCACTTTTCAACATTTACAGCCCAATTTATTTGTTATTGCTTGTAAACAGTCTAAACAAGCAACCTCACTACAAATTAAATTATTTACCATGTATATTTGGAATGTTTTTCTCTAGTTTTACAACATGGGTTTATTTATTTATTTATTTTTGGTATTTATTACATTCTAATCTGTAAATTTTTTTAACAAACTTTAATGATAAAAAAAGTGAAATATTTTATCATCCAAGTAGGTTTGAACGAGTTTTTCGCAAGTGGGCCAAAGTTAAACACATGTGGGGCAACTTTGGCCCACTCAAAGATTTGGGGAAAACTATCTAGAAATACTGAAATATTCAAAACAAAATAAATCATGTGAGAGGCAAGGCCATGACAAAAATGATCAGTTTAACTAATGCGAATTCATACACTCTTAGTAGGTATGGACCAATCAGAAAACATAAAAGTAAACTATGCAGAGTGCATTGAAAGTGTCTAATTGCACTCCGCGTACGCGCCATACATGCGCATACCACACACTTTGTTTTTATTCATTGTTCATGCAGCACTGGTTCGCCGATTTGGAATACGGGTGATATAAAAGTATGCAAACAATTGGAAATTTTAATATTGTCCTGTATGAATTAGGTCAATATGCATATGTTTTGTTATCGATAAATTAGAAATATCAATGCGCTTGCGCGACTGTTGATATGCTCACAATAGCACTCCCCTACAGGGTCGTGCCATTATTCACACATCACCAGCATGCGTGCATTGATTTTTCCAATTTATCTCATAACAACAGATACGCATTTATTGACCTACACCTAGCACCAAAAGTCCCGGACCAGGTGCTTTGAGGTTGACTAATTTAAAATAGATAATCGGTACCAAAAATCAGAGATTTGCATTAGTACATTAAATGAGCAAATTTCTTCTCCGCAGTTTGATACCTCATTCAACAAAATCGAATGGATACTTTTAAAGTTATTGCAATTTCTATGACCGTGCATAGCAACAGCAAAGTTGCACTAGGTATAGGAAATCATTGATTTGTGTAAAAGTTTAGATTATTAATTCTTGTCTTAATGTTTTGTTTTTGTTTTAACAGAAAAATGTCCGACTCTGATGATGAAAATGTGCTCTATGCACCAACTGGCCAGGATTTGAAGCGCCAAGGCAAGGGTCTGCTGGGTAACGGGGTGAAGAACGTCAGTGATATCTTGAATGGACCTACTGATACGAGGAGGCTCAAGAAAACAATCGCATTGTGTGGAGCATTTATGGGACTGGTGAGTTTTAATTTTAAATTGTTATGCTTGAGAAACCATAATTTTTATCATGAAACAGTAACTTGATTGTGTCATTTGCTAATTGCAGCTCTTAGAATGACCATGTCTACTTGAGGCACTCGTCTGTAGAAAGACGGAAGATATGTGCGAGTAAATGTTGTGCCTAAAAAGTTACTTTTGTCCAAAGGTAGCGAATTATAGGCCTACTATATGCATCTAAATTGATTTCACCCTCTATCTATTGGACTATTTAAATACAAAAAGGTGGTTGTGGTGATTAGTGGTGATGGCCTGGAGCCCTGGATAGACAAACGCAATTATCACCTTTTTCACCTCCATAACCAGAATAGGATAAGTATTTCTAGGTTATTGGGGTTGATCTTGAATAGAAACCAACAGCGATTAGTTTATAGTACGTCACTTAATGCTTGCCCACCATGAATGAAAAATTTTTCAGACCATGTGTATTTCCGGGGGGGGGGGGGGGGGTACTCGGATTTGGTTTGGTCGGGGGTGCGCCGCTGGAGTTTCAAAACCCATACCCATTTTTAGGGGTGATTTTGGAAAAAATAGGTACCCATTTTTAGGGGTTTTGCTTCATTTTAGACCAAATTTTCGCAAATTATCGGCAAAATAGACTTAATTTTTGCAAATTTTCGCGAAAATAGACAAAAATGCTGCGAAAATAGACCCATTTGTAAAAAGTGACCCCATTATTAGGGATTTCCAGCACAAAATCATACCCCATGTTTAGGGATTTTGTGCCCAAAAACCTACCCATTAGAGCGGCACCCCATATACCGTCTTAGGCGAGTATGAGGGAGTATTGAGATTTTTGTTTATTATTTTACATTTCAATGTTTGAATGCAGGGATTAGCCATATCAGTCATTGGTCCAACCTTACAAGAATTGAAAACCCAGCTACACGTTGACCTTCCACATGTCTCCTACATCTTCACTGGAAGAAGTGCTGGATACATCGTGGGTTCTATCCTAGGAGGGGTTATGTATGGACGTTTTCAACCCCTTATGCTGATAACGATATCCTTGGCGATGAGCGGCATAGGACTACTTGTCACTCCCTACTGTCACCAGCTTATGGCCTCAATCATTACTATATCATTTGTAGGAATTGCTATGGGTGCACTTGATACAGGTAAGAGATATTCGAAAGCTGTAAGATGTGATTCTACCCGGGAAGGGAGGCGTGGGTACTAAGTGGATATATGAGGTTACGGGGATGAGCCGCCAAGTAGGGTCCCTTTTTCACCTGTCTGGTAAATGAATTACCCTTTTTCATAGCCCTTTTTGGGAAATGTATGGGTCTAAAATCCAAGTCCCCCCCCCCCTTGGTATACTACTCACTTAAACCTTATATGACCTATCCTAAAAATTGATTTCAAACAGGTCAAGATTAAACATTGACAAGATATTGGAATATCCAATTAAATAACAATAATTCATACTCAATGTCATCTTAAGTTCGGAGATTAAGTCAATGCCTTTTTGTAGTGATAGAATTGTGATATCACACTTGTACAATGTATTGCCTATGCAATAGTGTTTGAATAACATGGAATGTCAACCCTGGCATGGAAATGCTGCACAGATGACAATATTACCTGCCGATCAACTCCCAACTTTAGGTGTTTACAGAATAAAGAACAGGGGATTCTCTTTAAATATCAAGGTCAGGAAAGATAAAACGATTAGCTATGATTATAAGGTCGTCAATAGACTGATTTTAGTGCCAATTATTAAATTGTTCATTATCTCACGGGTCATTTTCAAAATATTTGATACGCTAGAGCGAGAGAGGACACAGCAACTGTCAGCAAGATTATAAAATATCCTTGTGTGCTGCCGATCAGTGTAGTGGCAACTGTAGAGGTTCTTAGTCAGTAGCTAGGCCATATCATTAACTACACATGTTCTTTTCACATGGAAATCTGGCAAAAACAAATGTAGCACTGATCACAAGGGAAACCTTTGTACCATAATGATACCAAAAAGTGGGTTTGCTTTTATTGTTTATAATCCACGAAGGTCCGTTTGCATAAAAGATTTAGACCGGGTCTAAAGTTAGACCTGGTCTAAGTGAATTTTGTTTTTTGTGTGAAATACACACTTTCATTACATTTCTTTCTCAAATTAGCTAACAAATTGTAAAGATTCGGATGCAAAGTTCAAAAAAAGCACAAAATATCTCATGAAAAAGCAGAGGAAAACAGCTTTTTAGGCATGAATAAATTTCACTTAGACCAGGTTTAACTTTAGACCTGGTCTTACTTTTTGTGCATACGGACCTTAATTAGGGACTTCAGTTTTGGATTCATTTAGATAATTGTCAATCACAATTGTAAGAAAAACTCTATTTCAAATATGAATCCTTGTTTAAAAACAGTCGAGTGATATTGCTTTTGGGATCTGATAAATGTAGAATTCCATGTACAATTGTTTGTTATTAGATTGAAATTCAATTATACTCTTTACAGTGTACATTCTTCTAACAGAACTTTTCTGCATTCCTTTTTGATGAACCTACAGGAGCCAACATTATCTGCCTTCGTATGTGGGGAAAAAAGTCTTCACCGTTTATGCAAGCACTGCATTTTAGCTTCGCCCTGGGTGCCTTCATAGCTCCGCTCTTGGCCGGTCCATTCATTGGAAATTCAATCCTAGCTGTGCAAACACCTTCAGGTATAACCGCTGTACCATCACATCCAACGATCCCACCACTCCCATTAGTGACCACTAACGAAACAGCTGTTAATAAAACCAAAGTTGCTCCTGAAGAACCTGATGGTGACACAGGAGATGTATCAAAGCAGCGTGAAAAACGATGGAGCGTTGATGTTCCGGAACTAGATATCCAGTTGTCACATCATCAGTCAAGAGATTCTCTCCTTCGTTCCAGGAGGAGTGCATTTGGAGTAGATAAAGATGCCGTATTGTCTAGATATGCAGGTATATGGGGAAAGTTGGATAACAGAAATAACTGGAAATCAAGAAACATTCTCGCTGCCCCAGTTCCTGCTAAAGAAAGTGATGGTAATAAAACTCCAAAAGGTAGTGGTGGAGAAGCTCTTACTACTGATCCTAGCAATGGTACTCCAAGTGCCGATAATGGTACTACAAGTGCTTCTAGTACTGAAAGTGGTACTAATGCTGCAAGTACAAGTACTGCTAGTGTTACTACTAATGCTACAAGTACTGCTAGTGTTACTAGTACTACTAGTGCTACTAGTACTAAGAGTGCTACTACTACTAAGAGTGCTAGTACTACTACACGTGCTACTACTACTCAAAGTGGTACTTCTAGTGCTACTAGTACTCAAAGTGGTTCTACAAGTGCTACTAGTACTAAGAGTAATGCTACTAGTACTAAGAGTAATGCTACTAGCGCTTCCGGTACTGGTGATGCAGATGGTCAACATGTTGCAGATGGTCAACATGTTGCAGATGGTCAACATGTTACCCCCAGTATTCAGCCCACCCGTGTTAACACAGCTTTACATTTTCAAGGTGTGTATATCATCATTGCCATATTTCTAATTTTCATGGCACTTGTGTTCGCATATTTTTTCTGCACGTCTCCCCTCCAGCTTCAACCCACCGATGGATACAAAGACAATCAAGTCACAACAAGCGATAAATCATCTGATAAACAGTTTTCACAGTATATCTTGTTACTACTATTCATCTTTTATTTCTTATACGTTGGAGCTGAAATTGGATACGGTGGCTATATTTACACGTTTGCGATTGATAACCGCACAGTTAGTTTCCAGCCTGAAAATGCCACGCATTTGAATTCTCTTTTCTGGGGAACATTTGCGATTGGGCGTGGGGCATCCATCTGCATAGCTAGCATGATCTCGCCACTTACAATGATTGTGCTGGATCTACTCGGTTGCGCTGTGTCCTCTCTGGCTCTAGCCTATCAAGCTGATGAAAATGCGATGGTACTCTGGGTGGGTACAGCTATTTTAGGGGCATCCATGGCGTCCCTTTTTCCAGCGGGAATATCGTGGCTGGAATCTTACGCTCCTGTAACCGGCAACCAGGCATCCTTTCTTATTGTCGGTGCTGCTTTTGGGGAGATGGCCATACCAGTCTTATTAGGTCAGCTATTTGAACATGAAGGAATAGGGCCAATGTCACTCATGTACGTAATGTTCGCCACTTCAATATTAACGGCGGGAATATTTGGAGTAGCAGTGTATCTAGCTGCATCAGAAGGAAAGAATTATGACCCGGATCCAGCGGAAGAAATGCCAGCTATTCAGATATTACAAGGTGTTCACGAGGCCATAGACATGCAAGATTTACCCTTCACTGGATCAGGAAAAGGACAAAAATCTAAGCAAGTCTTTCCTACGTCCAAAACACACAAGGAATGACATGCTGATTTACAGCTTTTAAAAATGCAGACATTGTTGGTATATTGGTAAGACTCAACTTCTAGGTTACGTTATAGCCATTTCAGGCAACAACGTTCATGTACAAACAGCTCAATGAGAGAACCTCATAATATACAGTGCCTATATATATTTAGACCTTGTACACCCCTACTGACACCCTGGTTTGACACCATGCTGGTTAAAACTCATGAATATAAGTTATGTTGTTGAGTATAAAACGTTGAAATCCTTGTGTAGAGTACATAGGAAACCTATAGGAATGTTATAGACACACTTGTTCTATGTGCTTCATGAGGAAAATAGGCCTACTTGTTTTATGGACCATTTGAAAGTCTATGCATTAGCATAACCTTTGTGTACTAGGCGGTCACCCAGGTTTGGCGGTTCTCGGATTTGTAGACCAATATATTTGTGTATCATGCGAAAAAATCCATCCAATTTTATCATTATTATGCAGTGAGAATCTGACTTGACAAAAAAAATTAAAAAAATAAAAAACCCCACAAAAAACCATAATATTGTAAAAATATCAATAACATTTTTTTTCTTCAAAGTACAGACAATTAATTAATTAATTAATTGTTTCCAATTTTTAAAAAAAAATTTTTTTAAAAATCCCAAAAATGTCTCAAAAAATTGCAATTAAAAAATAAAAAAAAACCTTAAAAAAATATTCCTAAAGAAATTTCACAATATTTCAAAGATTAAAAAAGACAAAATTCCAAAAAAAAAGGTTTCTACTGCATCTTTTGACTGCTACTTACAATTGGTATATTAATACATGCTTAAAGTGTATTCATGCAGGTAACCAATCTGACCAAGTTCTAAGGATATTGGTCTGGCCAAGTTCGCTCCAGTGACATAATGTGCAGAATAATAGGTCTTTACTAATGCATTGCAAGTATAGGACAGAAGATTCGAACTGCATAATAATGGATAATATTGGATCCAAAACATGCGTGTAGTCGCCCAATATTTTTAAAAACCCATAGCTCAACCAATACATACATCATGGGCTCAATCTATCCAATTTTATATCACACTTGATCTATCTCTGAGGGCTAATAAAGCATAGAATGGGCGGTTGTGATATGAGGCCAGGAATACAAGTTTGAAAACAAAGTCAAGTATGGGGGGGGGGGGGGGGGGGAGTTTCAGCCACGTTTTTGAAAAAACACTTTGGGCTGTTATATTTCACCTGCTAGATATTAAGTGCACTTCCATTTGGGGAATTTAGACAAGTTTTGTTGAAAAAGTCAATGATATAAATCCTAATAAACTGGTGGTGCATAACAATTAATAGCTGCCGAGTGCACTTCCTATATGAAGCAACATGATGTTTATTCCATAGAAATCAAGTATTTTCAGTCTTTGACGAAAGTAAACTTTATGGTAAATATGATACAGCCTCTGGTGCATTCTATTTCAGTACTAAAATAAGTACTTTATTATATACTCATTCTAATATTGTTTGTTTGTTTGTTTACACGGTCGGTCCGTACAGACACACGCTTGGGTCCTGAAAGGACCAGACTCAAGCAAATTGCTCAGGCCAGGCTTAAAAAGCCTATATAAGCATGCTGGTTGAATTATTATTAAAAACAGCCACTCCCAACAAATAAAGTTTAACAATTTTGCTGTCAGCCTTCAGACATGAGAAAAGAATAGTCTTGATCCAATCTCATTGATGCCACTGGCTTAAATGATTGTTAAAACATTCGCTGGGGTGACAATAATTAGTGTATGTATACATGTACATGAATGTACATGACAAGTGTGCAACCCATAATCAGTGTTCAAATTAAGTGGTAATCCGGGCTTCCTGAAGCCCAAAATGCTGGTGGATAACCTATATTTCAATGCGGATGACCATACTTTTTGAGTATTTGTACTGTAGTTACTTTGGCGGACAACCAAAAACATTGGCGGATAACCTGATTTCATAACATGGTTATCCGCTGGAAAACCTAATATTATTTCTTAATTTGAACACTGCCCATAATATATCACCTAAAATTCAGGGCTGGAACTTCAATTTTTTTTAAACCAGCCAGTCGGACAGGTAACTCACAGGAATTTCACCAGCCAGTGTAATTCACTTACTATAAAGCCAATATTTGTGCGTAAAGATATTTTCGCGCATTTTGATATCATAGACATTTCACGAATTGTTTTTTTCGCGGGCGACCTTCTGGATGCACTGCGTAAATGTTGAAAACAATATTTTCGCGTGTTATCATTTTTGCGGAAAAATATTTTGTGTGAAAAGCGCGAAAATAAAACCTCGCGAAAATTTCAGCTTTTACAGTGCACTGTGAGTTTGACAAATCTTACCTTGCCAGTCAGGCGGGTACTTTTGCATCTTCACCGGGGGGGGGGGGGGGGGGGGGGGGGGTGGCGCCAGGCCTGCTAAAATTGCATACTAAACTGATCATCAGGGTCCTATTGCGTAAAACTTAAGATTCATCTTAAGTGGAGTTATTCTTCTTAAGTTTTCAACTTTTCTTATAAAATTTAGGAATATTGTTTAAAAATATGTGAGTTGATCTTTTTGTTATAGATCCTAGGTCATACTTGGCCTTTTCTTCACAAGCTCAACTTAGGAAGAATTCTTAAATATTCTTTTTAACCAGGCTTAAGAAGAGATAGAATAACTCTTCCCAAGTTTACTTAAGATTAATCTTAACCATTATGCAATAGAGCCCTGGACGATCTAAAAGTATGGTATTACCTTCATTAAGGGAGGCATAGCTACATGTACATGAATTCAGGGTTAAGACTTCATTGAGGGGGTTTGGAATAAAGTGTATACAATATCTGAAGGAATTTTCCTTGCTAGACTAGTTTGTAACTCTATACTTTTGTACATAGGTAGAACCCAAATTATTTGTTTTGAATTTATAATGTACTTATTATCAATTGCAACCTGGCAATGGCGTGCGTAGCCAGAGTTCTCCCCCCTCCCAATAGCCAGAGCTCTCCCCCTCCCTAGAGCTTGGTCGGTTATTGTCGGTTGAGACAGTGGTTTTTTGACAATAATGATGGTGAAATTAGTACAAAAAAAATAATTTTTCTCACGCTGCAATTGATAACATTGGCATAAAGCATATATTTCATGTTTTTTGTTCTTTAAAAGATGTTCTTCAATGTTGTATTATTAATCAGCTGTATTAATTACATTTATAGATAATTTACGCATATTATGATAATAATCAAATTATTTTCTGAGTGCAATTTTAATATGTTTTTCAATACTTCTACCTTAATATTAGTGCTTTTTGTAATTCATGATTCTTACACATGGTTGTAAACTACAGTCATCACAATAAGTAACTGACCAGGTAATAAATGTGCTAATAACTCTAAAAGTATAACTTCTACATAAACATTTTAAATTATAAACATGTTGAGACATTTCTCTTCTTGAATTTGAGATATTAAACGCTAAGAATGGCTGATTATTAAGGAAGTTACAATCCCAAATGTACTGTCAAGTCTGATTTTCATTTTCACATTTTCATTTTCAACACGGGGACTCAGAGCGGCAAATTATTGATTACTGGTAGTGGTAGTGCCAATTCACCCATTGATGGCCTGGTTGTTGGATAGTCGGCCGGTGGCATTGTTACGATTGATCAATACGAAACACATGCTTTACCTGTCATATTCTCCCCGTGTTGAAAAGAAAATGTTAAAATGAAAATCAGACTTGCCCTAACGTATGGGATCGTAACTTCCTCATTAATCAACCATTCCTTTGCGTGTAATATCTCGAATTCAAGAAGAGAAATTTATCAACACCTTTATAAATAAATATGTTCATGTAGGAGTTATACTTTTAGAGTTATCATCATGTTTATAACCTGGTCAGTTACTTATTGTGATGATTGTATACTCATTGTGCAGTTTATATTATATCCACCTTTGTATTTTAAGGATGTTCCCTAGGGTTAGCAAAAAAATAATATTTAATAAGAGTTTGTTGAGCACCACAATAATCCCAAACAAATGTGTGGTTCAATAGTAGTCATGACAATGTTAATGTAAACGATTTTGGAAAAATGTAAGCCTTATTTCTTTTGATTTTTATTGTTTTTTTGCCCCCTAGCTAAATTAATAATTTATGCAAAAATGTTTAATGAATTCTCACAAGAAAAGTACAAATGTTTATGAAGCTGGAAAGATTGTAGTTTTTGAAAAAAAACGTCCTGTGCTGTAGCAGTTTGTTGATTGTATCTGCATAAGTAAATATATTAAATTTATCTAAGGAAACTAAAGTTTAATAAAGATTTTAATAAGCAATCAATGATTTTATTTTACAAGTTCATGCACCAGCACGTTTGTTAGGTTATACATACAAACAAGGGTCTTAGCCATGAATTGAAAGTTGCTTATCAAAATTTGAACACTCCAGTAATACATCTATTGCGGATGTTAGTGTAATCGACCCTATGCTCCCAATTTATATGAAGAACGCCCTCAAGTGCGAAAAGTATCCAAATATTGCGCACAAGTGATGATTGCAAATGATTCAAGATCATTAAATGCAATAATGGCCTGATGACATTGAGTAAGCTTACTGGTTTTAAGGTGGTGTGTGTATACTAAATTTGGCTAAGACCTTGCAACTCTCCTTAATTTCCTGTGCTATGAGAATCAAATGGATTTCTCCATAAATAATTGGAGCAAAAACAAAAATCCTTTATGAAAATTTAACCTGTGGAGTAAAAAAGCACACAATAAAAGTGACAATATATTCAAACCAAAAGAAAAAGCTTGCCCTCCGTTGGCCAAAAACCAATACAAAACAGAAGAAGTCAATAATAATTACTTCAAATTGCTATACCTTTTGCACCGTACACTCTACATATATGTACTAGTATGAAGACTTTGTTGTTGTACTCAACCAGGTTTCCCATACTATATATATCAATACATGTGCTAGCTATAAGAACATCCATCCTTAATTATATGTTCCCCTTCCCCGAGCTCTGAACAAATTGTGTACTTCAGAAAAAATCTAACCAAGATATGAAGGAATTCATCAACTTATTTGCTATTGGTATTGTTCGCATACTGATCTATAACATTTCACATTACCTTTAAATATAGGGTTTAAAAAAAGTAAGTCCCCCCTCAAATTGTGACTATTTTGGGAAAAGTAAACATGATGATTGATATTGAAAAGAGAAAACTTTCTATGGGTATAATGTATCCAATAATTTCCTTTTATAAGTGTTTCAATCTCTCAAAACATTCAATTGTGTGTGGAGTTATATGCAAACAAACATGATATAATTTTAGGGGGACGTACATTTTTGAACCCTGTACATAAAGATTTGTCTATTTTGTATTATAAGTAGTGGTAGGCCGGCTATACAGGGGTGAAAAAAGAGTGATGTTTCAGATTCATTTAAAGGGCTGCCCTGTATTAAATGATGCACTGTGGTCGCCTGCGCATTTTGACACCTTTTTATATGGAAATTCGCCAAAAAATGAGGGAACACCTAATTTATAAACCAACCAAATTCTCAAATGTTGAGTACAATGTAGTGTTTTTTGGCTCGTCTTATCATGGCCAAGCCTCGATTTAAAGGCATATTATGTGATCTTCCGGGAAACGCCCTCAACATCGAAAAAAAATTGAAAGCAGATTTTCTTGCAGATCTACATGATTTCTGATCATAAACCATACACACATTCCAAGTTACAGGGCAATACAATTCTCAATTACTTCAAAATCATGGTTTTAGAGTGAAAATAAACTGTCAGAGTCTGAGCCGACAACTTATTTTTACTCTTAATTCACTCTAAAACCATAATTTTGATGTAATCAGAAATCGTATCGCTCTGTATCTTGGAATATATTGTAAAAATGTTAATTATCGCGCCATTATATTTTTGCGCTTTGCTGATTTTCAGCCATACCCCGTGTTTTGAAATTCGCGATTTGAAAGCTCATTACATTGACACATACACAAAATAAATATATATTCACGTACTTTTGTCATGGTAGCTGCTTGGAGTGTGAAAAGCACAAACATTATTGTAGCGCGAAAAATGTCACGTTTACAATACCAGATATCGGCATTTATTATGTGAAGAAAAGAAATTTATGATTATGTATGCAATGTTATCTGGTTTTGTGATGTACATGATATATCATATATCCTGAATATTTTCATTAACAAATCTCATTTAATTAATTTTTAAAACAAAATATGTAGTAGCTACATAATGATGTGTTTGGTTTGATATTGCAGTTCCCTGAAACACTATGTACATGTATGAGAGTACATTTTTGAAGTATTCACTAAAAAATGTCTGGGAATCGGAAAATAAAATATACGGAATGTATAGTTTGAAGATTCACTGCTTTTGAAAGTGAATTTCAGATAGAAAGATATTCCGCATTTCTTTTTGGATTTCACTTCTAATTTTCTTTAGACTTGATATTGATATTTCTGTATGGGTATGAAAAGGTTACATACATGTAATATGTATAGGCACCGTTAGCCTTCCAATTATCTTCAATTCAAATTAGAAAAACAAATCAAAGACAAACAACAGCAACAGCAACAGCATGCTATTTTTTTAAAAGCATTGAGTTCAATATTTCATCACCAGACGTTTGAGAATTAAACCCTTTACAGTTCCAAATGAGACTATCAAAAAGTATTCTGGATATAATATGTTGCAAGTACCCATGCAATCATAAATTCTATGTATCTTTAAAATTGGTTTATCAGTCAATTTGATGAATATGTATTTATTTTTACACTACATTTTTGTATACATGTATGTGTGACTTTATTGTAACTCAAACATTAAAAAAATAACTTCCAGCCTCTGAAAATACAGACTTGAAATTGTAAATATTTTCTTGCCAAAGAAAGTAAATGTGTACATGTAGTGTTACGATAAGAAACAGGTACTGTGATATATCAATGAAATGATTTAGAATTAGCCATTTCCTGTTGAGCCAATGATCAAAAGATACAGTCATCAAAAAAAGTAACTATACAGGTAATAAATGTACTTTTAACTCTAAAAATATAAATCCTTCCTAGAAATATTAAATCATAAAATTGTTGAGAAATTTATCTCCTTTAATATGAGATATTGCACGCTAGGATCGGTTGAATATTTAAGAAGCGACAATCCAAAATGTAAGGTAAAGTCACAATTTCAAATTCACATTTTACATTTCAACACGGGGAAGAGAATGACAGGTAGCGTGTGTGTGGCGTATTGATCCATCGGAACAATGCGGCCGACTGTCTAACCTGCGCATGCATCTCCCAATTGCACTACCGGTAATCGATAAGGTACCCGTAGATGGTCCGCGTGTAGAAAATAAAAATGTGAAAACGAAAATCGGACTTCTCCTTACATTTTTGAGTGCCACTTCCTCAATAATCACCCGATCCTGACGTGCAATATTTCATATTAAAGAAGACAAATTTTTCAACAACTTTATGATTTAATATTTTTAGGTAGGATATATATTTCAAGAGTTAGAAGCCCATTTATTACCTGTATAGTTACTTTTTTTGATGACTGTATGTTTATGTGGTGTAATTTAGCCTTTAAAAATAAGAATTTTCACAAGAATGTTGAACCTCTCCTCTGATTTAATTTGTTATACTAATAGCCATTTACAAGCTGATGTAAATTAGTGTGAAAATGGTATCACAAACGTTAATGTTAAAAAATATATTAAAAATATTTTTACTTAAAATAAATATTAATTCTTTGTACAACAATGCCACTGGTTCTCGCCTGAATCCCTCTGTGCTGGATATGTTATACCTTAATAAAAAAAACCTGCATCCTTGTGGAATGTGGTTTTTAGATATGTGGAAAGTGAGATCATTTTAAAATTACTAGTGACCTCTTTATTAAAGGTTAAAGTTACATCTTTTTCATTTTATCATAATTTTTCTGATAAGGCAACAGGAAAAAGTATTTTTGAGAGGTGTATGTATGTTCTGTAGGAAATGTACAGTAATTATGTTGTAATAATGGTTTATATTTAGCTAGTATAAAAGTATAATGTCCATGTGAACTGGTTTTAAAATTCATATGATGAATTTATGTAATTGTAAGAATACCCTGGTGCTTATTATCATTGTTCTTATAGTAACTGCTCACTCCAAAGACAAACAATGATTAATGTGATAATGAGTGGTCTTTAAATTTATATGTGAACCATGTTAATTAATTATCTTTTGTTTTGCAATAAGACTGACAAATGTAAACAACGAATGTAAAATTAATTAAATTAAGACCAACAAAATTCATTGAACAGGTGTACTAGTAGACTGTCCCCATTGGCTATTATAGGCGAAATGTTTAGAAACAACAGATGCCATAATTGAGGGACTGAGTTCAATCTGTTAGTACCAAAAGATAAACAATTTCGCTATAGCAAACATAGTAGTGAAAATCTAATAAGTTTATTGAAGTCTAACTTCCGAATAGTGTTTATAATGTGATAAGTTGAGAAACTATAAATCAAATTTGCCGTTTCATTAAATTACAAAATATATTTTGATGTTTATGAAAGGTACAATTCATAGCTATATCGTATACCATTTAGTTGTTTAATTAACAGCAGCTGTGAAATAAGCAATGATTTTAATCTTTTATTTTAATACACATAGAAGCCGGTCAATTTAATAATATGTAAATGAGTTTATAATATATATATTACACAGAATAATGTAAATAAAGTACATTTTGGTTTCAGGATTTAATGTCTGTTGGTCTCCTTTTCTGTAAGGGTGATTCTATTTGAAAGTAAAATTTGGTGGTGATGGCCTGAGGAGAAACATGCGATCACCACCTCCATCAAAATCATTAACCCAGTATTTTTTGGTTATGTGGGGAATTTAGTGGTGATCTTGAATAGAAACAGACAATGATTATTTAAGTGGTGATGACATTCCACACCCCGCTGCTTGCCCATTTCTTGTGCGTCAAGCGTGATTCGTGAAAACATTTCTTGCAGTGCGCCCATGGGCGGGGTCCCTAAGATGAGCGCCTAGAGTGACGGTTTGCTTTGATACGCTTCCCTTGCACGTATTTTGGTGAAATTCTGGCATCGCCACCTTTTGCTGTGTGACCACCTTTTGGTTCCGAATAGAAACGCGAATTTAGTGGTTATTGGTGGTGGTGGAATAGAAACATGCTTTAGTTTACCTTTCCTGTATTACACGTTTACATCATGAGCGTAAGTTGATACAATCAGGAGGGGTTGGCTTGGAAACAGTTCCCCCAAATTCTTTCATTTCTATTTTGTATTATTATTTTATTTGTTTTTATTTTTCTTAATTTTAAACTGGTTAAATGAGACTTCTCAAAAGACTCATCCCTCATGCGTAATGTGTCTCATGCATAAAGATTCATCCACGTATGTCCTTGGTTGACTGAAAACTAAATAGATCATTTGAGGCAACTGTTTAAGCCTTTGTACAGAAAAAGTTAAAGTCATTGGTATTTTGCATACCTTAACAATGTAAAAGTTCAATTTGGCAAAAAGATTCATGTGTATAATGTGTCTCATGCATAAAAATTCATCCACGTATCTCCTTGGTTGACTAAACTAAACATCATTTGAGGCAACTGTTTAAGCCTTTGTACAGAAAAAGTGAATGGCATATTATATGATCTTTTCCAAGTAGCGCCCTCTATAATTTATTTTTACTATGAAAGCAGGTTTTCTTGCAGATTTGCATTTTTGATCATAAATCATAAAGATCTTAGTTACAGATCGATAAGATTCCTAATTGCTTCAAAATAATGGTTTAAAAAATAGATTGTACCAAGCAGTACAATCTATTTGTCAAATTTTACTCTAAATTCACTCTTTGAACCATGATTTTGAGGTTATTAGGAATCGTATCGCTCTGTAACTTGGAATATATTTATGATTTATGATCAGGAAAGTAAATCTGCAAGAAAATCTGCTTCCAATTTGTTTTCGAGGATTGAGATCACATAATATACCTTTAAAGTCATTGGTATTTTGCATACCTTAACAATGTAAAAGTTCAATTGACAAAAAGACGAATCCTTCATGTGTAATGTGTCTCATGCATAAAGATTCATCCACGTATCTCCTTGGTTGGCTAAACTAAATAGATCATTTGAGGCAACAGTTTAAGCCTTTGTACAGAAAAAGTTAAAGTCATTGGTATTTTGCATACCTTAACAATGTAAAAGTTCAATTGACAAAAAGACGAATCCTTCATGTGTAATGTGTCTCATGCATAAAGATTCATCCACGTATCTCCTTGGTTGACTAACTAAATAGATCATTTGAGGCAACTGTTTAAGCCTTTATACAGAAGAAGTTAAAGTCATTGGCATTTTGCATACCTTAACAATGTAAAAGTTCAATTGGCAAAAAGACCCATCCTTCATGTGTAATGGATCTCATGCATCTCCCTCCTTGGTTGAATAAACCAGTTGGGGAGGTGGGCACTTAGGTCTGCGAACATCGACTAAAGCCCTGTACAGCTGTTCCGCTGAATAAGAGGGAAGATCCATCATGAACCACTTCGGCTGAATAAATCAGTTGGAAATAGGGTTCCTTTAGGGCTAATGTCTGCCCCAGACAGGTAAAAGTTGCTGTCACTGGTATTTTTGTTTATCCTAACGTATATAGTTCCAATGTAAATGTTGTTATATATGTACATCCTCGGCTGATTAAATCAATTGAGGGCACGTGGGGCCCTTTAGGGTCCCATACATTCAAAGGTTGCTGTCATTGGTGTTTTCGATGCAAAAAGATTCATCGATGTACTTCACTGGCTGAATGAATCAGTTAGTTCGGGGCTACTTTCTGGGGCCACGTACAGGCAAAAGTGACCAAGACCGGTTTTTTTAATTGGTACTAAAAGGAACCCAATGAAATTTCTATAGGGTTCCTTTTAGAACCAAAAAAGGTTCTAAAAGGGTTCTTTAGCCAAGAAAATGGTTCCTCAAGCTTCAAGAACCTTTTGGGAAAAAAATATGGAGAACCCTCAATGGTTCTTGGTAAAACGGTAAAAAATGTTTTTAGCCAAGAAGAAATGATTTTTAACAGTTGAAAAGGATTAAATTTGTTTACATTTCTCTTGAATTTGCATATTACATAAAAACAAAAAAGTAAATATACCTTTAGGTCTTATTTAAAATTTGAAAGTTCTTCAAAGAACCATTCTAAGGTTCTTTTTAGAACCTTTTAGGCCAAAAGGTGCTCCCCGCGGGACAAAAAAGGGTTCTTAAACGAACCATTTTTTCTAAGAGTGTACGCGATTACATTTTCTCATACCTGACAGCTCGTAATGAACGTTGCGGGCTGATTTAAGAAAGCGAGCGACATTTGAATTGAATGTAGAATGGCATGGCATTTCCCTGGATTGGCTTTAAATTAGGTCTCATAGACGTTATTCTTAGTTGGCGCATTAACGTCAAAAGAGGGAGTGTAATCCAACTGAGGATGCACAGAGCTATTAGTGCTCCGAATACTCCGATAAAGAATACAATCTCAGTACTTTTACTGCAATGTAATGAACTGTGAACTTCTACATTTTCCAAGATAGTGTCGGTTACCAGCAAACATTTCATTTCAAACTAGTGGAAATGAATATAGTTGATAAGTTCAAGTTTATTTCACGAATGTAATAAGGTCAAATATTGAACAGCTCAGAAGTATGAAGACTTTTTATGATTAGTGCAAAGTTCACCCCATTGAAAAACTACAGCACTCATGTCTTGGCTAAATCGCTAGCCTCGTTTTCAGTTCACATAACCCTCTTCGACGTAAATGCGCCAATTAAGAATACCGTTTAAAAGCGGCATAATTCAATGCCAGTGCAGTACGTGGTAAATTTAATTATGTCATTATTTGGGTTTGATGAATATTGAATGGGAAGGTGGACATGTGTACAGTACATGTATCCTAATTGAGTTTTCAGTACGTAAGAGTTGCCGTCGGCCGACACCGTTGTTTAAATACACCTATATAGCATATTAAGTCCCTGACCAGGTGCTTTAATGTTGGATAATTCAAAATAGATATAGGCCTACATTAAATGAGCAAAACAGGGGTTTGTTTCGTTGCCTTATTCCCGGTTTTATACGAATGTTCAAGCACTGTCGTTCAGAAAACAGCTTATTAGGCCAAACCCGCGGATAGAGACAACACTTTTACACTTAGGCCTAAGTACTTTTATTTGAGAGTTTATTTTTCACCTCATTGTGCTATACGCTTAATTTTTACATCACATACAAAGCATAAAATGTGTCCCGGGGGCGATTAACTGTTGGCGTACATCAGTTTAACCAAATTTATTTATTCCGTTTTAATACGAAATAAAGCAAAATTCACTGAATGAAATGATTTTTTTACATTTTCAAACAAATGAACTGATTGATGTACGAAAAAAATAATCGCGTCCCGGGGCAGTTCAGTATATATATATGTTGCAATCATACGCGTGAACGAAAACTTAGACTACAGCGTGTATCAAAAAGAACGCAACACTTTTTGTCGAGAGCTGTACGGTCACAGTAAAAGACAAATCACTCTAGAACTTATATATTCTGTTAGGTCTACTTATTGGCTATCACATAGTCAAATTACAACGATATCGATTATTTATTCGCTGAGATATTTAAGGTATAAGTAGAGAAGTGCAAAACACGTTTTACATTGTTCGTTCTAAAAACTTGGATTTTCCTGTTCGATTAGTGTTATGGGTTAACAGTTTAATAACTATGTAGGCCTAACCTTAATGTCTGGAATGGTTTATCTTAATTTCCTTTGTTTGAGTAAGGTGGTACATACAATCATTGAATCGTGTAATCTGATAATCATTCGACCATTGAATACGTCAATCACCCTTTTTAAGTTCTGAACCACCGATTGCTGTGATCGCCACATAATGTCTATGGTACGTTCTTTCATAAATTAAAGTTCATAATCGATGCATCTTAAAACAAGGACAGCATTTTGAGGGTCAAGCAGCACCATAATGTCCCATTCACAACAGACTAACAATGACTGATTCATACAAGATAATTACTACCTTCAATGGACTATTCCATTTGTTTATCTTTTGAATAATGTGCCATACTGTTTTATTTATGACATTAACGAGAGAAAAAGAGAGAGGATTTGCAAACAGTCTTTGTAATCTGGATTTTCAAGTTGTGTCATTAACTATCAACTAATTTATTGCCAGATTTAATTAATATTGATATGATACCGTAATATCCATTTAACATTGACATTTTCTTCTCAGAATGATGAATTTGATTCCAAATATTTAAGTACAATGAGTTATTAAAGTGTCCGTCTTGCTAATATTTACCTGACAAGAAAATCAGGCATACAGGATAAACGATGTAAAACGTGTTTTGCACTTGTCTACGTGTATCGTTGATATCTCAGCGAATCAATAATCAATATCTCTGTAATTTGACTATGTGATAGCCAATCAGTACACCTAAGAGAATATATAAATTTCAGAGTGATTTGTGATTTGCCGTATCGGAAAGCTCGCGACAAAAAGTGTTGCGGTTTTTTTGATACACCCTGTATAGTAGAGTCATCGGTATAAAGTATGAGTTGTTGTTCTTCAAACACTGAAAAGCAACTATGTTTCAATGAAAGAAATGATAATGTTGTTGGGTGATTCCTCACAGATGAAAGTATAATTATGTGATTTTTTAAAGCGCAAATTCCAAAATGGCCGCCATACAGGGGCCCGAAAATTCAAATGGCTTTAATTAAGCTAAAAAGCATACCAAATTGTTCGGAGTTAGGTGCGGTATTACAGGGTTTTTTAAGGGCCTTGGCTATTAGGAGCTATTTATGTGTATATTATATATTCTAACAGTAGCCCTTTTTTGCTAAATGTAACGAGATTTTTGTTACTATTATACATGTATATGTAAAGGGATCGTATATTAGCTATCGCTATCAGCTAAAGGGGTACCCCTAACAAAAGTAATGTTTAGCTTATATTAGCTACCCCTATCTGCTAATGGGCTATCTTGATTTTATATTTTTTTCCTGGAAAACGTAGCTATTGAGCTATCAGCTATCACAACCCGTTAGCCTATATTAGCTACCCCTATCTGCTAATGGGCTATCTTGATTTTATATTTTCCCCTCGAAATCGTAGCTATTGAGCTATCAGCTATCACAACGCGTTAGCTTATATTAGATACCCCTATCTGCTAATGGGCTATCTTGATTTTATATTTTTTCCCCTGGAAAACGTAGCTATTGAGCTATCAGCTATCACAACCCGTTAGCTTATATTAGCTACCCCTATCTGCTAATGGGCTATCTTGATTTTATTTTATTTTTTCCCCTGGAAATCGTAGCTATTGAGCTATCAGCTATCACAACCCGTTAGCTTATATTAGCTACCCCTATCTGCTAATGGGCTATCTTGATTTTATTTTATTTTTTCCCTGGAAATCGTAGCTATTGAGCTATCAGCTATCACAACCCGTTAGCTTATATTAGCTACCCCTCTCTGCTAATGGGCTATCTTGATTTTATATTTTTTCCCTGGAAATCGTAGCTATTGAGCTATCAGCTATCACAACGCGTTAGCTTATATTAGATACCCCTATCTGCTAATGGGCTATCTTGATTTTATATTTTTTTTCTCAGGAAAACGTAGCTATTGAGCTATCAGCTATCACAACCCGTTAGCTTATATTAGCTACCCCTATCTGCTAATGGGCTATCTTGATTTTATTTTATTTTTTCCCCTGGAAATCGTAGCTATTGAGCTATCAGCTATCACAACCCGTTAGCTTATATTAGCTACCCCTATCTGCTAATGGGCTATCTTGATTTTATTTTATTTTTCCCTGGAAATCGTAGCTATTGAGCTATCAGCTATCACAACCCGTTAGCTTATATTAGCTACCCCTCTCTGCTAATGGGCTATCTTGATTTTATATTTTTTCCCTGGAAATCGTAGCTATTGAGCTATCAGCTATCACAACGCGTTAGCTTATATTAGCTACCCCTATCTGCTAATGGGCTATCTTGATTTTATATTTTTTTCCCCTGGAAAACGTAGCTATTGAGCTATCAGCTATCACAACCCGTTAGCTTATATTAGCTACCCCTATCTGCTAATGGGCTATCTTGATTTTATATTTTTTTTCCCTGGAAATCGTAGCTATTGAGCTATCAGCTATCACAACCCGTTAGCTTATATTAGCTACCCCTATCTGCTAATGGGCTATTATCTTGATTTTATATATTTTTTCCCTGGAAATCGTAGCTATTGAGCTATCAGCTATCACAACGCGTTAGCTTATATTAGCTACCCCTATCTGCTAATGGGCTATCTTGATTTTATATTTTTTTCCCCCTGGAAATCGTAGCTATTGAGCTATCAGCTATCACAACGCGTTAGCTTATATTAGCTACCCCTATCTGCTAATGGGCTATCTTGATTTTATATTTTTTCCCCCTGGAAAACGTAGCTATTGAGCTATCAGCTATCACAACGCGTTAGCTTATATTAGCTACCCCTATCTGCTAATGGGCTATCTTGATTTTATTTTATTTTTTCCCTGGAAAACGTAGCTATTGAGCTATCAGCTATCACAACCCGTTAGCTTATATTAGCTACCCCTATCTGCTAATGGGCTATCTTGATTTTATATTTTTTTCCCCTGGAAATCGTAGCTATTGAGCTATCAGCTATCACAACGCGTTAGCTTATATTAGCTACCCCTATCTGCTAATGGGCTATCTTGATTTTATATTTTTTCCCCTGGAAATCGTAGCTATTGAGCTATCAGCTATCACAACGCGTTAGCTTATATTAGCTACCCCTATCTGCTAATGGGCTATCTTGATTTGATTTTATTTTTTCCCTGGAAAACGTAGCTATTGAGCTATCAGCTATCACAACCCGTTAGCTTATATTAGCTACCCCTATCTGGTAATGGGCCATCTTGATTTTATATTTTTTCCCCCTGGAAAACGTAGCTATTGAGCTATCAGCTATCACAACCCGTTAGCTTATATTAGCTACCCCTATCTGCTAATGGGCTATCTTTATTTTATATTTTCCCCCCTGGAAAACGTAGCTATTGAGCTATCAGCTATCACAACGCGTTAGCTTATATTAGATACCCCTATCTGCTAATGGGCTATCTTGATTTTATATTTTTTTTCCCTGGAAAACGTAGCTATTGAGCAATCAGCTATCACAACCCGTTAGCTTATATTAGCTACCCCTATCTGCTAATGGGCTATCTTGATTTTATTTTATTTTTTTCCCCTGGAAATCGTAGCTATTGAGCTATCAGCTATCACAACCCGTTAGCTTATATTAGCTACCCCTATCTGCTAATGGGCTATCTTGATTTTATTTTATTTTTTCCCTGGAAATCGTAGCTATTGAGCTATCAGCTATCACAACCCGTTAGCTTATATTAGCTACCCCTCTCTGCTAATGGGCTATCTTGATTTTATATTTTTTCCCTGGAAATCGTAGCTATTGAGCTATCAGCTATCACAACGCGTTAGCTTATATTAGCTACCCCTATCTGCTAATGGGCTATCTTGATTTTATATTTTTTCCCCCTGGAAAACGTAGCTATTGAGCTATCAGCTATCACAACGCGTTAGCTTATATTAGATACCCCTATCTGCTAATGGGCTATCTTGATTTTATATTTTTTTTCCCTGGAAAACGTAGCTATTGAGCAATCAGCTATCACAACCCGTTAGCTTATATTAGCTACCCCTATCTGCTAATGGGCTATCTTGATTTTATTTTATTTTTTTCCCCTGGAAATCGTAGCTATTGAGCTATCAGCTATCACAACCCGTTAGCTTATATTAGCTACCCCTATCTGCTAATGGGCTATCTTGATTTTATTTTATTTTTTCCCTGGAAATCGTAGCTATTGAGCTATCAGCTATCACAACCCGTTAGCTTATATTAGCTACCCCTCTCTGCTAATGGGCTATCTTGATTTTATATTTTTTCCCTGGAAATCGTAGCTATTGAGCTATCAGCTATCACAACGCGTTAGCTTATATTAGCTACCCCTATCTGCTAATGGGCTATCTTGATTTTATATTTTTTCCCCCTGGAAAACGTAGCTATTGAGCTATCAGCTATCACAACGCGTTAGCTTATATTAGCTACCCCTATCTGCTAATGGGCTATCTTGATTTTATATTTTTTTCCCCTGGAAAACGTAGCTATTGAGCTATCAGCTATCACAACCCGTTAGCTTATATTAGCTACCCCTATCTGCTAATGGGCTATCTTGATTTTATATTTTTTTCCCTGGAAATCGTAGCTATTGAGCTATCAGCTATCACAACCCGTTAGCTTATATTAGCTACCCCTATCTGCTAATGGGCTATTATCTTGATTTTATATATTTTTTCCCTGGAAATCGTAGCTATTGAGCTATCAGCTATCACAACGCGTTAGCTTATATTAGCTACCCCTATCTGCTAATGGGCTATCTTGATTTTATATTTTTTTCCCCCTGGAAATCGTAGCTATTGAGCTATCAGCTATCACAACGCGTAAGCTTATATTAGCTACCCCTATCTGCTAATGGGCTATCTTGATTTTATTTTATTTTTTCCCTGGAAAACGTAGCTATTGAGCTATCAGCTATCACAACCCGTTAGCTTATATTAGCTACCCCTATCTGCTAATGGGCTATCTTTATTTTATATTTTTTCCCTGGAAATCGTAGCTATTGAGCTATCAGCTATCACAACGCGTTAGCTTATATTAGCTACCCCTATCTGCTAATGGGCTATCTTGATTTTATATTTTTTTCCCCTGGAAAACGTAGCTATTGAGCTATCAGCTATCACAACCCGTTAGCTTATATTAGCTACCCCTATCTGCTAATGGGCTATCTTGATTTTATATTTTTTTCCCTGGAAATCGTAGCTATTGAGCTATCAGCTATCACAACCCGTTAGCTTATATTAGCTACCCCTATCTGCTAATGGGCTATTATCTTGATTTTATATATTTTTTCCCTGGAAATCGTAGCTATTGAGCTATCAGCTATCACAACGCGTTAGCTTATATTAGCTACCCCTATCTGCTAATGGGCTATCTTGATTTTATATTTTTTTCCCCCTGGAAATCGTAGCTATTGAGCTATCAGCTATCACAACGCGTAAGCTTATATTAGCTACCCCTATCTGCTAATGGGCTATCTTGATTTTATATTTTTTCCCCCTGGAAAACGTAGCTATTGAGCTATCAGCTATCACAACGCGTTAGCTTATATTAGCTACCCCTATCTGCTAATGGGCTATCTTGATTTTATTTTATTTTTTCCCTGGAAAACGTAGCTATTGAGCTATCAGCTATCACAACCCGTTAGCTTATATTAGCTACCCCTATCTGCTAATGGGCCATCTTGATTTTATATTTTTTTCCCCTGGAAATCGTAGCTATTGAGCTATCAGCTATCACAACGCGTTAGCTTATATTAGCTACCCCTATCTGCTAATGGGCTATCTTGATTTTATATTTTTTTCCCCTGGAAATCGTAGCTATTGAGCTATCAGCTATCACAACGCGTTAGCTTATATTAGCTACCCCTATCTGCTAATGGGCTATCTTGATTTGATTTTATTTTTTCCCTGGAAAACGTAGCTATTGAGCTATCAGCTATCACAACCCGTTAGCTTATATTAGCTACCCCTATCTGGTAATGGGCTATCTTGATTTTATATTTTTTCCCCCTGGAAAACGTAGCTATTGAGCTATCAGCTATCACAACCCGTTAGCTTATATTAGCTACCCCTATCTGCTAATGGGCTATCTTTATTTTATATTTTCCCCCCTGGAAAACGTAGCTATTGAGCTATCAGCTATCACAACCCGTTAGCTTATATTAGCTACCCCTATCTGCTAATGGGCTATTTTGATTTTATATTTCCCCCTCGAAATCGTAGCTATTGAGCTATCAGCTATCACAACGCGTTAGCTTATATTAGATACCCCTGTCTGCTAATGGGCTATCTTGATTTTATATTTTTTTTCCCTGGAAAACGTAGCTATTGAGCAATCAGCTATCACAACCCGTTAGCTTATATTAGCTACCCCTATCTGCTAATGGGCTATCTTGATTTTATTTTATTTTTTCCCCTGGAAATCGTAGCTATTGAGCTATCAGCTATCACAACCCGTTAGCTTATATTAGCTACCCCTATCTGCTAATGGGCTATCTTGATTTTATTTTATTTTTTCCCTGGAAATCGTAGCTATTGAGCTATCAGCTATCACAACCCGTTAGCTTATATTAGCTACCCCTCTCTGCTAATGGGCTATCTTGATTTTATATTTTTTCCCTGGAAATCGTAGCTATTGAGCTATCAGCTATCACAACGCGTTAGCTTATATTAGCTACCCCTATCTGCTAATGGGCTGTCTTGATTTTATATTTTTTCCCCCTGGAAAACGTAGCTATTGAGCTATCAGCTATCACAACGCGTTAGCTTATATTAGCTACCCCTATCTGCTAATGGGCTATCTTGATTTTATTTTATTTTTTCCCTGGAAAACGTAGCTATTGAGCTATCAGCTATCACAACGCGTTAGCTTATATTAGCTACCCCTATCTGCTAATGGGCTATCTTGATTTTATATTTGTTTCCCCTGGAAATCGTAGCTATTGAGCTATCAGCTATCACAACGCGTTAGCTTATATTAGCTACCCCTATCTGCTAATGGGCTATCTTGATTTTTTTTTTTCCCTGGAAATCGTAGCTATTGAGCTATCAGCTATCACAACGCGTTAGCTTATATTAGCTACCCCTATCTGCTAATGGGCTATCTTGATTTTATTTTATTTTTTCCCTGGAAAACGTAGCTATTGAGCTATCAGCTATCACAACCCGTTAGCTTATATTAGCTACCCCTATCTGCTAATGGGCTATCTTGATTTTATATTTTTTCCCCCTGGAAAACGTAGCTTTGAGCTATCAGCTATCACAACCCGTTAGCTTATATTAGCTACCCCTATCTGCTAATGGGCTATCTTTATTTTATATTTTTTCCCCCTGGAAAACGTAGCTATTCAGCTATCAGCTATCACAACCCGTTAGCTTATATTAGCTACCCCTATCTGCTAATGGGCTATCTTGATTTTATATTTTTTCCCCCTGGAAAACTGTAGCTATTGAGCTATCAGCTATCACAACCCGTTAGCTTATATTAGCTACCCTATCTGCTAATGGGCTATCTTTATTTTATATTTTGTCCCTCGAAAACTGTAGCTATTGAGCTATCAGCTATCACAACCCGTTAGCTTATATTAGCTACCCCTATCTGCTAATGGGCTATCTTTATTTTATATTTTTTTCCCTCGAAAACTTAGCGATTGAGCTATCAGCTATCACAACCCGTTAGCTTATATTAGCTACCCCTATCTGCTAATGGGCTATCTTTATTTTATATTTTCCCCTCTTAAACGTAGCTATTGAGCTATCAGCTATCACAACCCGTTAGCTTATATTAGCTACCCCTATCTGCTAATAGGCTATTTTTATTTTTTATTTTTTTCCCTCGAAAACTTAGCTATTGAGCTATCAGCTATCACAACCCGTTAGCTTATATTAGCTACCCCTATCTGCAAATGGGATATCTTTATTTTATATTTTTTTCACTCGAAAACGTAGCTATTGAGCTATCAGCTATCACAACCCGTTAGCTTATATTAGCTACCCCTATCTGCTAATGGGCTATCTTGATTTTATATTTTTTTCCCCTGGAAATCGTAGCTATTGAGCTATCAGCTATCACAACGCGTAAGCTTATATTAGCTACCCCTATCTGCTAATGGGCTATCTTGATTTTATATTTTTTTCCCCTGGAAATCGTAGCTATTGAGCTATCAGCTATCACAACGCGTTAGCTTATATTAGCTACCCCTATCTGCTAATGGGCTATCTTGATTTGATTTTATTTTTTCCCTGGAAAACGTAGCTATTGAGCTATCAGCTATCACAACCCGTTAGCTTATATTAGCTACCCCTATCTGGTAATGGGCTATCTTGATTTTATATTTTTTCCCCCTGGAAAACGTAGCTATTGAGCTATCAGCTATCACAACCCGTTAGCTTATATTAGCTACCCCTATCTGCTAATGGGCTATCTTTATTTTATATTTTCCCCCCTGGAAAACGTAGCTATTGAGCTATCAGCTATCACAACCCGTTAGCTTATATTAGCTACCCCTATCTGCTAATGGGCTATTTTGATTTTATATTTCCCCCTCGAAATCGTAGCTATTGAGCTATCAGCTATCACAACGCGTTAGCTTATATTAGATACCCCTGTCTGCTAATGGGCTATCTTGATTTTATATTTTTTTTCCCTGGAAAACGTAGCTATTGAGCAATCAGCTATCACAACCCGTTAGCTTATATTAGCTACCCCTATCTGCTAATGGGCTATCTTGATTTTATTTTATTTTTTCCCCTGGAAATCGTAGCTATTGAGCTATCAGCTATCACAACCCGTTAGCTTATATTAGCTACCCCTCTCTGCTAATGGGCTATCTTGATTTTATATTTTTTCCCTGGAAATCGTAGCTATTGAGCTATTAGCTATCACAACGCGTTAGCTTATATTAGCTACCCCTATCTGCTAATGGGCTGTCTTGATTTTATATTTTTTCCCCCTGGAAAACGTAGCTATTGAGCTATCAGCTATCACAACGCGTTAGCTTATATTAGCTACCCCTATCTGCTAATGGGCTATCTTGATTTTATTTTATTTTTTCCCTGGAAAACGTAGCTATTGAGCTATCAGCTATCACAACGCGTTAGCTTATATTAGCTACCCCTATCTGCTAATGGGCTATCTTGATTTTATATTTGTTTCCCCTGGAAATCGTAGCTATTGAGCTATCAGCTATCACAACGCGTTAGCTTATATTAGCTACCCCTATCTGCTAATGGGCTATCTTGATTTTTTTTTTCCCTGGAAATCGTAGCTATTGAGCTATCAGCTATCACAACGCGTTAGCTTATATTAGCTACCCCTATCTGCTAATGGGCTATCTTGATTTTATTTTATTTTTTCCCTGGAAAACGTAGCTATTGAGCTATCAGCTATCACAACCCGTTAGCTTATATTAGCTACCCCTATCTGCTAATGGGCTATCTTGATTTTATATTTTTTCCCCCTGGAAAACGTAGCTTTGAGCTATCAGCTATCACAACCCGTTAGCTTATATTAGCTACCCCTATCTGCTAATGGGCTATCTTTATTTTATATTTTTTCCCCCTGGAAAACGTAGCTATTCAGCTATCAGCTATCACAACCCGTTAGCTTATATTAGCTACCCCTATCTGCTAATGGGCTATCTTGATTTTATATTTTTTCCCCCTGGAAAACTGTAGCTATTGAGCTATCAGCTATCACAACCCGTTAGCTTATATTAGCTACCCTATCTGCTAATGGGCTATCTTTATTTTATATTTTGTCCCTCGAAAACTGTAGCTATTGAGCTATCAGCTATCACAACCCGTTAGCTTATATTAGCTACCCCTATCTGCTAATGGGCTATCTTTATTTTATATTTTTTTCCCTCGAAAACTTAGCGATTGAGCTATCAGCTATCACAACCCGTTAGCTTATATTAGCTACCCCTATCTGCTAATGGGCTATCTTTATTTTATATTTTCCCCTCTAAAACGTAGCTATTGAGCTATCAGCTATCACAACCCGTTAGCTTATATTAGCTACCCCTATCTGCTAATAGGCTATTTTTATTTTTTATTTTTTTCCCTCGAAAACTTAGCTATTGAGCTATCAGCTATCACAACCCGTTAGCTTATATTAGCTACCCCTATCTGCTAATGGGATATCTTTATTTTATATTTTTTCACTCGAAAACGTAGCTATTGAGCTATCAGCTATCACAACCCGTTAGCTTATATTAGCTACCCCTATCTGCTAATGGGATATCTTTATTTTATATTTTTTTCACTCGAAAACGTAGCTATTGAGCTATCAGCTATCACTATATTAGCTACCCCTATCTGCTAATGGGCTAGGCCTATCTTTATTATATATTTTTTCCCTCATTGAAAACTTAGCTATTGCGGCTATCAGCTATCACAACCCCTTAGCTTATATCAGCTACACCTATCTGCTAATGGGCTATCTTTATTTTATATTTTTTCCTCATTGAAAACTGTTACGAAAGGTTTCCGAAAAATCTGTTGTTCGATAATAATTATGGTAAATTATGGCCGCGTAGAAAGTGTTATCATGCATATTAAGAATTTTAACTTTTATTGGCTTTCTACACCTACACGTTTTAAAGAACGACCAATCGTGTGTTCCGGGATCGATTTGATGTTTTAACGCTTAATAAGGGTTTAAATTTCTATGGCTTCTAACACCAAGTTAAAAACACCAACAATGTGATGTTTAAACTCTTAACATGCTTTTAATACCGGTTTAAACGTCATTGGCTTCCTACACCAAAGTTATATCAAATGTAACCACCTTTAAACACCTTCCACGCGACAGGCAGCTGCAGACGACATTCCAAAATTTTGTCAAAATTGTTGTATTTCATTACCATATTTGGAATCACCGTGAGAAATGCATTGAAATAAGTACAAACATGCCTTGTGTTTGGTCAGTAATCTTTGAGATAGACTTTGAAAATTATGAAAGGTTTCTGAAAAATCTCTTTTGTGTATGGTAAAAATAATAGCCGCGTGGAAAGCGTTAAAAGGTGTTTACATTTTTACATTTTATTGGCTTTTTTAAGAACGACCCTTGATGTGTTTGGGAAACGATCAAGTTAATGTTTTATCTTATAATATATTGTTGTAATAGCTAATATCAGCTATAGCTAGGTTTATAATAAAGTAAAAATATAACTACCATTAGCGCATAACCCGATATTAGCTATCAATAGCTGACATTAGCTACCAATAGCTTATATAAGCTACCAATAGCGTATTATTAGATTGTTGTAATAGCTAATAGCTGGTATATCTATGTCTAGAATAAAGAAGAAATCGAACTACCATATTAGCGAATATTAGCTATATTAGCTAGCGCTCTATTAAGCCGATATCAGCTTATGTTAGATAGCAATAGCTTATATGATTGTTATAATAGAAGGTTGTAATAGCTAATATCAGCTATAGCTAGATTTAGAATAAAGTAAGAATCTATGTACCATTATCCTATTAGCCAATAGTAGGTATCGATATAGCTTATATTGGCTACCAATAGCTTGTATTAGCTACCCGTAGCTTATAATAGATTGTTGTAATAGCTTATATCAGCTATAGCTAGGTTTATAATAAAATAAAAATCTAACTATTAGCGCATAACCAGATATTAGCTATCAATAGCTGATATTAGCTACCAATAGCTGATATTCGCTACCAATAGCTTATATTAGCTTCCAATAGCGTATATAAGATTGTTGTAATAGCTAATAGCTGGTATATCTATGTTTACAATAAAGAAGAAATCGAACTATCATATCGCATTAGCGGGTAGTAGCTTATATTAGCTAGCGCTCTAGTTAGCCGATATCAGCTTATATTAGATAGCAATAGCTTATATGATTGTTATAATAGAAGGTTGTAATAGCTAATATCAGCTATAGCTAGATTTAGAATAAAGTAAGAATCTATGTACCATTATCCTATTAGCCAATATTAGGTATCGATAGCTTATATTGGCTACCAATAGCTTATATTGGCTACCAATAGCTTATAATAGATTGTTGTAATAGCTTATATCAGCTATAGCTAGGTTTATAATAAAATAAAAATCTAACTATTAGCGCATAACCCGATATTAGCTATCAATAGCTGATATTAGCTACCAATAGCTTATATTAGCTTCCAATAGCGTATATTAGATTGTTGTAATAGCTAATAGCTGGTATATCTATGTTTACAATAAAGAAGAAATCGAACTTTCATATCGCATTAGCGGGTAGTAGCTTATATTAGCTAGCGCTCTAGTTAGCCGATATCAGCTTATATTAGATAGCAATAGCTTATATGATTGTTATAATAGAAGGTTGTAATAGCTAATATCAGCTATAGCTAGATTTAGAATAAAGTAAGAATCTATGTACCATTATCCTATTAGCCAATATTAGGTATCAATAGCTTATATTGTCTACCAATAGCTTATATTGGCTACCAATAGCTTATATTAGCTACCCGTAGCTTATAATAGATTGTTGTAATAGCTTATATCAGCTATAGCTAGGTTTATAATAAAATAAAATCTAACTATTAGCGCATAACCCGATATTAGCTATCAATAGCTGATATTAGCTACCAATAGCTTATATTAGCTTCCAATAGCGTATATTAGATTGTTGTAATAGCTAATAGCTGGTATATCTATGTTTACAATAAAGAAGAAATCGAACTTTCATATCGCATTAGCGGGTAGTAGCTTATATTAGCTAGCGCTCTAGTTAGCCGATATCAGCTTATATTAGATAGCAATAGCTTATATGATTGTTATAATAGAAGGTTGTAATAGCTAATATCAGCTATAGCTAGATTTAGAATAAAGTAAGAATCTATGTACCATTATCCTATTAGCCAATATTAGGTATCGATAGCTTATATTGGCTACCAATAGCTTATATTGGCTACCAATAGCTTATATTAGCTACCCGTAGCTTATAATAGATTGTTGTAATAGCTAATATCAGCTATAGCTAGGTTTATAATAAAATAAAATCTAACTATTAGCGCATAACCCGATATTAGCTATCAATAGCTGATATTAGCTACCAATAGCTTATATTAGCTTCCAATAGCGTATATTAGATTGTTCTAATAGCTAATAGCTGGTATATCTATGTTTACAATAAAGAAGAAATCGAACTATCATATCGCATTAGCGGGTAGTAGCTTATATTAGCTAGCGCTCTAGTTAGCCGATATCAGCTTATATTAGAAGGCAATAGCTTATATGATTGTGATAATAGAATGTTGTAATAGCTAGTATCAGCTATAGGTAGGTTTGTAGCTGATATTAGCTAATACAATAAGCACATTGTAATAGCTAATATCTTATAGCTATAGCTAATATATAATAGCTGATATTAGATGTATTTGAGTACTATACTAATATACCATATTAGCTAGCTATAGCTGATAATAGCTACGGCATTAACGGGTTAATTGTAGTAGCTTATATCTTATTACCTATAGCTAATATCTAATATCCCCCTTTATTACCTAATATCATCCAATATCAGCTACAAGTACCATTAGCTAGTATCCGCAATAGCTGAGGCTATTGGTGGCTATTAGGTTTCTAATGCAGCTAAATGTAATATCGCACCTTAATGATTGTTCGGCTGAGCATAAGAATTCCGAAAATGTATAGTTTGCCCCACTTCCGATGTTTGGTTAACGAGTCATCGGGTAAAACGTTTAAAAGGTCGTTGACCTTTGCATATGGGGTCAAAATTTAAACTTGCTCTCATTTTGAAAATAATATCTCAAATTGTTCGTCTGATTGCAAGGATTCCAGAAATAGTAGTTTTTACCACCTAGAGTGTCTGTTGTACCATATAGAGGGGTCAAAGGGTCATGTTCTATATAGGTCAGTATACCTTGACCTTTTGAAAATATTCCTGGTGGTAAAAAAATACAATTTCTGGAATCCTTGTGATCATACGAACAATACAAGATATTGTTTTTCAAAATCGGAGCAAGTTTAGATTTTGACCCCATATGCAAAGGTCGACGATATTTTTTTACGTTTTACCCGATTACTCGTTAACCAAACATCGAAAGTAGAGCAAACTATACTTTCTCGGAATCCTTGTGCTCAGCCAAACGATTTGGTATGATTTTTAGCTTAATTGAAGCCCCTGTATGGCGGCCATTTTTGAATTTGCGCTATCAAAAAAGTTCCGTCATTTTTGAGAGGCGCATAGGAGCTCATTTTCTTTTAAAATAGTTCCAGTTGACAAATTCACCAAGAAACAAAGGTTCAAATAAATGGTCACGGAATCAAATTACCCGCACTAACGGAAGCTTTGGCCGACAGTCTCGATCTCGTGTCATCATTGTAATAATGGTAAAGAAGAAAGGCATATAAGACAAATTAGTAACAAAACTAAATCACATAATTATACTTTCATCTGTTCATTACAGTTTAATCGCCGTCTTGACGACCTATTTCATATGCTAAGAGTATGATTCGTCGAGCTTTATTCTTGTTAAAGCTTTACTTTTTCCTTCTTTAAGAATCAGCGTTAAGGGTAGTTTGAAAGTGCATTCACACGGATGATTACAACATTGTCCTGGGACATAATGTTTACATCGGCTTACAAAAGTGTCTTAAGTAACAACGTAACTTTGAATATTTTTCACTTTCTTAAAATTTGAAATTTTGAGAACTAGGCTCATAAGCAAGGCTTTTTAAATCGTAAACCTATCGTGAACATTATTTTGATGCATTTATTCGTTTCTGCTAAAAAACCCATCGGGGTTTCCCCCGACTCGCTGGCTACCAGTTTTTAACTGGGGGATAGTAAATGCTTGAAAAACGGAACTCACTCGATAAATGGTATCACCATTTCATTGTGCAGATGATGAACAATTATATTCGACCTAGCAAGGTAAGAATTTTTCTAGGGAAAAATATAAACATAAAACCAATCATAATTGCAAGTGTTTCTTTGTTAGTGTGTGATGAAATGAACCATTATGCGGATGACGCGTTACTGCGTCACATGTGTAACTCCCAACTCGGTATCCGTCTGGGACTCGGTCGATAGGTCTGAACATACACAAGTTATCAGTGAATGCTTAATGCTATCGACCTATCTACTCGTATTGAGGTGCCGTGTGCAAGTCTGAGTAACACCTATGACGTATAATAGGCCTACAGGGTAGTAACCTGCCTTCGTCAGTATGATACAAGTTATACAAGCTTAGAAACTCTCAATTTTATTTGACGCACTACTGCTTAGACGGAATGGCTGTTGGGCTGGCACTTGGGCATGGCTAGAATCATAAACGTACTACTATCAACAACTTTACCGAATCGGAAAAATAGAAGACTAACAAAGGCCCCCTAAATTCGCATTTTGTGAGTGCTTTGATCAGTCTGGTCGCAATATCTAGAGTAGTCACTTATAGACAATTGTAACAACCGACGGAAAGAAAATATGAATTCTGAGAGGTAGTTCTGCTGCTGAAAGATATTGGAAACAAACGACCAATGGATTTTGGTAGGAGCCAATTTGGTGACCACACTTAGACTGCCCTTACATTGCATCAGATCAGATTAAAAAGACAACCTAGAAACACCCCGTAATGGAATAGATCAGATTGATTTAAGGACTCAAGGGGCCCATCTCTTATCTTTTGATCGCCTGTCACATTGGTGGCTCTCCATTATCTGATTATCATTAGTGTCATGCACAACAGGATGGGTTATGATTCATAGTATGACGACGTCCAGTTTTGTATTGCAATGTATTATTTTGTTTCTAAAAACTACTTCATGACCAAATGGAAAAGATTCATGTTTAGTTTGGGTCCAAAATCAAATGTAATCAACAAACATAAGGTTTTGTCAATGAAATGAAAAATACTTGTGCTTTTATTGTGATGCAAAAAGAGTGATGATCTACTACGAAGTAATACGTACGGTGCTGCTGTTATAATTGGTTGTTATATCATTATTGATTTTTAATAGCTGCCATTTTGTTACAAGTTTAATAGTTGGCACCGTATGTAAATAAATCAATAGCTTGTGCAATATAGCGATAATTAAGGCCTGCATTAAGTGCACTTTAAATAATTACAAAAGCGTTTTCATTGACCATACATCTCGGTATAACGAACTTTTAATATTCATACATTTAGCGTTTCACTGCTTTCTTGGGACCCCGTCGTTCTGATATCAAAGTCGTGATGGTATAAAGATACGGATTCAACGATGAGTTGATCGGTAAAACAAACACCACTAACCAAACATAAGCATCTAGTGGAATAACCACACTACCCACCTGAGAGAGTACACCCATCAAGATAATGGGAAACCAGCATACAAAATCTGTGCCAACAATGGCGGCCATCTTTATCGCCATCTTGATCTCATCGTTAGCGCTGTCCTTTCGACCTACTTTTTGACCGGTCCTTCTCACGGCCACGAACATGATAACGTAACAAATCAGAATAATAGTGAAGCAAGCCAAATTAAGCCCGAGAAAAAGAGCAATAGAAAAGTACCATGCTGGTTTGGATTCCTCCGCAACCGGTAAATTGAAATTCAGTTTACCTCCAATACCTTTTGATTCGAAATTGAAACTTGATGGTCGAGTAATTAACGGCAAACCGATGCACACGTCGGAGAGGTCATAAAAATCTGACTCGGGACCGGCCAACAAAACAGGAACTATAGACACGATAAAAGCCACTAACCATAAAAAGCCCACAGACCTTTTCGATGATTTCGCATACATTTTAACATCACTGAATGGAAATACAAGACAAATGAACCTATCAATAGTGATGAGAGTGATGAAGAAAACCGATGCTTCACTGGACAATAGTCCCAGGAACCCTGTAATCTTACAAACCATACCACCGCGCCATTCATCAGAATGATTGAAATAGTCGTCACCATAATATATATCAGCTGATGCTAGTATCAACATATATATGCCCATCAGAGAATCAGAAATCGCAAGGTTACAAATGAAGATTCGTTGTTTTTTCTGAGTAACTGAAACAGCTTGCTCCTTGAGGCGAAGGATTATGACAAACGCGTTACCGACAACAGCGCTGATCCCTAAAATCCACATGAAAATTCGTAACAAGTAATTCTGCATCAGGCTCCCACAGTTAAACAGTGGCGAATGTGGTTGAACTGTCTGGCAGGTTTCAAGATTGCTAAGGAAACAGCACAATCGATGATCATCATTGTACCTGTAATGATGGAAAATTAACTGGTTTCAGGTGAACATAATTATAGATCTTGATTTGCATTTGCAAAATAATATTATCTATATTTAAGGCGTAGCTGCAAAATAATGATACAATGGGCTCTATAGTATTTTATTTGTACCTTAGAATCTTAAGATGATGACTCCAAACTTATATTTTGCATCACCCTTCAAAACTTACAAAAATTGAACCAAAATAAGACAATTGTAGACGATATGATACGCCCTCGCCAGTTCCCCTCCAGCCCAACACGTACATGTAGTAATAGTATTATATAGTCAAAACCATGTTGACTATTCTGTGTATATCAACCATGCACAATACCTGCCCAAATGGGTCAACCAAAGCTGTTCAAATTAGCGGCATATCACTGACTCTATATTGCCGACTACCAAGCTGTTCCAACCCACGGGCTACTCCCATCGGAGAGTGACTCTGGACACGAGGGCGTAAGGAACTCGCAAACATAATCCGTGATTTTATCGGGGTAATCCCACGAGTCTCAATGCTCCTTTATCCTCATACAAATACTGCAAAAATGTCACTTTTAAACTGCTATCTAAATGCATTGCCCTTGCATTGCTTCGCGGCTCTGCCAGTGCCTTCGGCGCGGACTGTGTATCACGGGGAAATATATCGCAAGTGAGCTTCATTTTAAATGGAATATCAGTAAATGAGGAAAATAGCGAGCCCGATGTCAGTGCTAAGACAATTGTTGCCTTTTTCACAGCGAGTGAATGCAACTAATATAAAATGTTGTACGATGAGTGATGCATACTACCCTGAAATCCTTAGCACTCTAAAGCAAGTGTACCTTGCGTACCCTACACTATGCTGAGCGCTTTACTCTGGAACCCAGTGTATAGATTTCTAACATTATGTTCCCACTCCTTTAACACTTTTGGACCTGTGATTTGACATATCGCTGGTAATAAATCATTTAATATTTTTTCAACCGCTCACTATGTGGTCCCCTTTCAGTATTATGAAGGTTACAATTTGCCCTCGGGGTATCATTATGTCCTTTGCAGTCTTGAAAGTGGATCACATAGTGGGCAATGGACACGTTCGTTCTTAGATGATTTATTACCGGCGAAATGTCAAATCACGAAAAGTGTTAAGAAGTGGGAACACAATGAAGTTGTTGGAATATAATTCAAAGATTAATGGAAATGCAGAATGAAGATTTGTGTAACTTACATGGTATGCAGGTTCTTCAGTCCTGAAAAGGCACCAGGTCTAACTTGCAAATCCTGGATCACTGAATCACCACGGACCATTACTCTGTACATAAAAAACACACAATGTAAATCAATTACATTTATAATACAAGACAGGCGTGTATATAGTCACTCCCGCCTTTATTATTCATATTTCTGTATTGCCCAAGACGAACTGACATGAATAAAAGAATAAAATAAATTATCGTTGAATACCTCGGGTGAATGTACATTTAAAAAAAACCGCAATCGTGTTTTAACAGCGTTTTATCTACCCAATTTTTTTGCAGTTTTTGCAGATTTTTACTATGTTATTCTTGTAATTCGACCTTTTGTAAAATAAATGTTCTACGTACAGGGTTAGAAGATTATGCAGACCTTCAAATGCAGAAGAATGTACCACGTACAACGGCACGTCCAACAGAAATCTAAATATATTATACGATAAAGAATACATTAGAAACATCGTTATATTGGTCATATTATGTGGTGGTCAAAACCACGAAAAAATATGTCCGAATGTTATCATCGACTTATAATTCATGTTCATTTTTCACTATAAGGACAACAAAAAAAGTTGACTTGCCCTTTCCGACCGACCCGAATTTTCGGAAATCTAGGGTCGCTATTTTTTTATTTATTTTTAAATTGAAAAATTGTAGAAAAAAAGAAGAAAAAAAATGAAAGAAGCACATAACAATAAAGAAAGATGAAAACGTGTTTTTGAGTAGTATCTGCTTGTTTAAAAAAAAATAAAAAAATAAAAAAAAAATAAAAAAAACCCTTCCGACCCACACTCTGGCCCTAAAAGGGCAAGTCAACTTCTTTCTTTTTTGGCCTAAGGGAGCTGTGAACACAATAAGCTGGACTTAACAGTAAAAACACCTGGTGGCAGTAGATCTTTTCGATGAGGCCAAAGTAGCATCTTTCATTACTTATCGTACAAATTATGTCATACAAATATACTTCGACAAAGCACATGTTTCTATGATCTAAATTTACCACCGTAGCCAATTTCCAAGAACTATTTGTCTGAAAAGTGATTGAAAACTTAACTCTAGCCTTTACGTCTAATGCGCATTACATGATTTGATTGAACAACACATGACGTAACCTCTGTTACGCCCCTGGATCTTGGCACGTTTGACACCGTGAGTACCACAGTAACCATCTCGTCGTGGCAGTCTTCCACAAGGAAGAGGATTTAGAGGAATACATTTATTAACAAGGCCCGGATGGACGATTTGTCTAGATAGAATAGGTTGTCTATACATGGCGCATTTATAAATGTATTATTATTCCCCGTATTATTCAAAGATTGTTTAGGGATTATTCAAGAGCATTGGGGAGTCCTTCAAGCTTCCCTTATATATTGATAGCAAGCTGACTTGGTCAAAACACATCTCGGCTAACCAAAGCTGGACAGAAGCTCGGTGCTCTTTGCAAAATGCAAATAAATTGACGACGGCCATAGGCAGATCCACTGTGTACTAATTACAAGTCCGTAGCGTATTGGAGTCATGCTACATCAGCAGGCTGGGCAAGCGTTTCACCTACTATCCTAAGCCAGTTTGACAACATCCAAAGGAAGGCACTCAAAATCATTTTGTTTTGCTGTGGGACCAAATACACATCATCATGACATATGACATTCAGCCCAAAGATGGCCAAGTTAAAAGGCCCACTCAAAACTGCTTTTGAGTTTTGATATTATTGAATTACTATGTGATGAGGTCACTGAAACTCGGATATTGTCAAGCAATGAACTATTCAATTTTCTTCCATGTTTCATTTTCATAGCCTTATTTACTGACATGCTTATTTCAATTCCAATTCCAAAGATATTGTCATTTTAGTATTGCTTTGAAAACAGTGAAATACAAACTACTATTACTAGCCAGTCGCAGATTGTGGCGATTTGGAGTCGCTCGAGTGGACTGTGAAACGCAAAATCGCTCACAGCAACCCAACAGAACGAAGGACCTATCGCGCACGAGTTGGATTGAAGTCAACTGCAGCGATTCAGGTCTAGTGACCTGGCTGGTGCGCCCTCTCTCAACTTTTGGAAAGTCGCGTGAGGTCACCGCTGACTTGATTGCATTTGATTGAACAACACATGACGTAAAATACGTCATCGGTAACGACCAGGATCGCAAAGCGACCTTAGTATGATATTCAGCATAATAAAACATCTCTTTTTACTCTGAAGCCCAAATCAATTTCGCACCTGAGCTTAATGATTATAACAAACTATTACGATGTAAACTTACAAGCTGTCCAGCAAACCAAGCGAAGCAAACGTATTACCGAGAAGTATGGTTAAATTATAATTGTACGATAAATCCCTGTAACCCGACAAGAATAAAAATACAAAAATACAAAAATAATAAGTGAATGGACGCTTATTGGACGATTAAATTGGCTCTTTAACATAAATCGCGTCATGGAGACATGCAGCACTTTGTCATATCCAACATGTTCAAAGAAGATTTCTTGTGTTACTACAGTACCGATAAGACATTTCCCCAAACAAAGAGTGCAAAATATGTGTTCAAGTAATACACAGCTGCAGGTCGTCTGATAAATGGTACAGATAGGAATAATAACTTATGTGAGATCTATAAATAGCTAGCAGAGTTGTCAAATTTTGATATTGTGTACATTTTAATTACTGCACTGAAAATCAAGGTTATCAAGGGTGTCAAGATTGGATGTTTTATACCCACAGGTTTTGATTAGCTCTATATTATGTTTGCATTCGGGCTGTTTGAAAATCATACCGTAACATGTGCTGTGCAAAAAAGACAGAAGGTGCGTAGATATGGCTGCAAAAGGATTATTGAAATGCCCTGTTTGGGGCAAACAGCTTCAACGTAAGTCTTTCGCAAGACATGTCGAGAGTCATGAAGATTGAAAGCATATTTGTAGGGAATGTAATAAAGACTTCTCAAGAAAAAGCAGGCTTCAACTACATGTAAAGTCTCTTCTGGTATGTACAAGTTCTGACCAGTTTCACATCTGTGACATTTGTGGCAAAATGTACAGGGATAAATAAAATCTTAAACGGCATTTGAAAACAATTTATGTCACCCTGAATGGTTCAAAATTTCAAAACGAGTGGTTTGCTCCTCTGAGCTATCTTTTGCTTTGGTTTGTATTTGGTTTTAATTAGTCAAGTCAAGTCAAAAAAAAAACTCACAATATCCAACAAAAACATGCTCAAATCCATAACTTTGGATTTAATTTTGATCACCCTGTATCTATTTAGCCTATAGACAGATGGTGACTATTGTTTGTATTATATATACAGCACCAATATTGGTGTAACAGAACCAAGTTGTTTGTTGTTGTTTATTGTCATGCTCTTCATTCAATATGCTAATTACTATACAATGGCTAATGGATTATTGTATATTTTCTGTCTACTTACAGCCACGTGAGATTAGTCGGTGTGTCAAAAGCACCAGGCTCGATGTTGGAGAAGCTATTTCTTGTCAAGGATCTAGTAATAATTAAACGGTTAAAACGGTCTCGGTATTAATTAGTATCTCACACATGGTCCGTAAGCATCGCCTGAAGACGAACCGTGATTTTCAAAGATTTGTTTTCAAATCTTGATTTTCAAAGATTTGAAAACAATTATTAAAGTTCACCCTTCTCATTTTCAGCATAACTTATGCAAAGATGTTTCATTTGATTGCCTCCAACGGAATTCGCAAGTATCGTTTGAAGATTAATTTGAAACAATCGTAAGTAACAGGAGATGCGTACGAGAACGTAGATGAATTTGCAAAAGACTTGGACATAAAAACGTGGCATATTCACCAGTAAACAAATTTTATCCAAAGGTCCAATCACGTACTTGTCACAAAGTTCACAAAATTCGCCAAGAGATTAAACGTTAAGTGAAGTGAAAGCCAACCACTCCATAGAAAGACGCGTCAGGATTGGCAAAGATTTGGAAACAATATATAATAATAATAATAATAAATATATAATAATAAATAACATTTATACCGCGCCTTTGTCTAGGGATACAAAGCGCAAAAACATGAAAAATACAACAGCAAAAAGAAATACCAAGAAGATTTAAGGAAACAGATGATTTTTGAGTTGGGACTTGAAAAAGTGTACACTAGTGACATTTCTAACAGCTACAGGTAATTTATTCCACAAACGTGGAGCCACTACTGAGAAGGCTCTATCCCCAGCAGATATCTTGGTGACTGTCAGGGTTCAAGGCTATAATACGCAACACTATACGCAATGCGACAATACGCAACACTATACGCAATGCGACAATACGCTGGCGTCGTGGCGACGGAACCACGCGGGAGAGAGCAAAACAAAACAAACAGAAAAGGCAGAAGATAGGACGCTGGAAAACGGGACGGAAGGGCGGATGCCCTGAAGGCCAAGAAGGCCAGGCCGGAAAACTCAAAAGAAAGAGACGGCTCTGCGTGAATCTTCTGGTATCTTTGGCTAGACTATAATTATAGCCCATCCCTGTTGGATGAGGCCGGAGAACATTAATAAGAGATACGATACTATGGCAGACTTGTGAACTTCCGGTCCAGTGCGGAACATCGCTGCTGAGGAAGTGACTTCTGTGTGTTGCCCAAGATATTGAAGACCTTCAATAAGACTCTCGAGCCCGCGACAACGGAGCTTCTGGCGGAACATTATACAAACGATAAGTGCACTTATTAGCCAACTAAATCAGTGATCACTGAGCGCGTGAAATGTGTTGCGTTGTTTATTCATGTTTTATGTTTTATTTATATTAAATTGTTGTTTACAAAGTCTGGGTATTACAGTGAATTGTTTAATTATAAAGTCCGAGCTAACTCGGGTCGTGACAGTGACAGGAACGACAAAATTTATACTGTCAGCAGAGCGTGTTCTCATAGTGCTTTGAGATTGTTTCTTAACAAGATAGTCTTGAATATACTGGGGACAGAGCCCTGCCAAGGATTTGTACACATACAGCATTGTCTTATACATAATACGTTCATTTACTGGTAACCAGTGTAACTTAGCCAACAATGGGGATACATGCTCACGTCTGGGCTTGAGACACACCAGTCTTGCACACTTGTTCTGCAAGATTTGAATCGTTTTAGATCTTTCTTAGATATACAATTTAGCAAAATATTACAATAATCAAGACGAGAAAGAATGATCACATATTATTAGCCAGTAGTGATGAATGTAGATAACTCAAACTTGTTTTAAGATGGGCATGAGCCGTAACTAACTATATACACCCATATTCAATTAAGTTTAACACAAAGCCAGGAGACGCTTGTGTGGAAAAAAGGTTCTCATAAAGAGTCAACAAACTCGTAATTCATATTCGTTCACTTAAAATTGCTTTCACTTCATTGTGCAAACTTCTTCCTCGTCTATTTCCGGACCTATATAATCTAAAGACATCTAAACCTGTCGATGAGGGAGGAGCTAGGGGTATTATTGAATATTATAATGATAATATAATGTTCAATATGTATTGAATATATTGATTTACTTACAAACTGCTTAGACTCGGTACAATTTTGAATGTTGCTGATTTCAGTACTGGTTCAACACTTCCTGACAATGTCCTGTTTTCAATGTAATAAAGTATTTACAAGATGAGACATGATAATACAATATGTTGCATAACTGTACACTCCAACATTACAATTAAGCACTGAAGGTAACATTCATATAATTCAAGCTGCGCTGCATAGATTCAAATTATGTTTCGATTAAGTAATTAATTAATCTAATATGGAAGCATCCTTCCTTGTTTTATTTAATAGCTCTTTAAAAAAACTAATTATTTTATGTTAAATATTCTGTTTACCAAAGAGTTTATTTCTTAGGTACCTTGGTTTAGGCTCGTTGACAGAGCCTTTTTAGCATGTACTTACATGGAGGTCGTGATTCGTGATACCAAAAGAAGTCCTTCGGTTGTCCAAGTGTCGGTACATTTAATTTGAACGTTATTGTCTACAAATGTGCATTCACAATCAGACGGGCATCTCTTGAGATCTGTAATAATAATGGGATCAGATGACTGAGGATATGCAATAGGATCAGATCACAATAAGCATTTTTCAAATATTTCGAGAACCAACAAATACGCATGTAGGCTATTCACCTAATTCACTATGACAACGTATTTCAATTTTGTGCATCTTTTCTTTAATATAATTTCAAACGAATATGTTTGATAGCCCCCGCTGTATAAATCTGCGAACCCGCGCTACGTTATCAACGAATCAAAACAAAGCGTGTAGGTAGTGTTTACATATGCACCCCTTGTATTCTAGTTCTTTCTTTTCTGTTAAACTGCAATGCACCAAATTAATTTCCATTATCGAGCAAAACTGTAACGTTTTTATGTTCGAGTATCGGGCGAAACTGAGATCTTTCCAAATATTGAATGATACTGGTACATAATTATGTTCCAGTATCGCCCGATACTGGAACATTTTATACGTGCTAGTATCGGTCAATACTGGAACACTGACTTTGTACCAGTATCGGACGATACTGGATGTTCCAGTATCGGACAATGTATAACAGTTCAGAATCTGGGATCTAAAGTATATACTTTATCCGAAATATGTTAAACACTATCCACCAATTTAGATATTATATAGAATAGATATAATATCACTGCGTATCCTTAGTAAATTTAAACTATCACAATCGCAATTTTAGGTCTCAAACCAGACAAGTGTTCAACATGTGAACAAATGCATGGGTTCTGTACATACAACAATAATAATACATACGGCAGTCTTTCTCATCGTCTCCCGCTGGACAATCACGATGTCCGTCACATACTTGATATAGACGTACACACGATCTGGTCGCCACATCAGAAACTTTGTCACACGTGTAGGATCCAGGACACGAAATAGAAACTGGTGATGAACAGAAAACAGATTAGAATTTCCTACAATAAAACAGTTCCAAATTGGCGAAAAATATTCGTTTTGATCTCTCCGCACACTAAAGGAATCCAAGCGTACGCGCGCATGGGTTTAATCAGTTTCGTTTTGTGAAACGTTTTTAAAAACGTTTTTAAAACGTCACAGTTTAAAAGCATATTTGTTATTGCTAATTGTTTTATAAAAACGTTATAAAAATGTTAAAATAACGTTGTCAAAATACTCATAAACAAACACATCATTGAAACGAAATCAAAACGTTTATTGAACGTTATATTACAACCCAGATTAAACTAAATATCCTGGACCATATTTTCGTTTTAGGAAACGTTTTTAATAAAACGTGGGCAATTCCTCACTTAGCTTAGTTATTGGTTTCGTAACACAATGGATTGTATATTTAATAAATATGTATATATTTTATTTAATGATTCGATCTACGTCATGCACATTTTCATAATTGAATGGCAAGTAAAAACATTACTTCACAACACATTGTACACATGAACAATTGTGTTGAAGAATGTTAATAAAAAGTAAAATTATTGAATTGTTCTTTCAATTGCCAGTCAATTAACGTTTTAAATTGGACTTAATTTGGGTTTTTTGTGAAACGTTTTTAAAACTTTAAAAAATGTTTTTAAGACGTTTTAAATATGTTTTTAAAACGTTTTTGAAACATCTCTACTAGAACAATTAAAGGGGCACTAAGAGATGTGTTGGAGGCTGCGCCCTCAATTATGATAAAAACTGGGATTAGTATATTTTTATAATTGTATTACATGTATGAACTTACACCTATAAGGATTAAGAAAAATCAGCCCTCTTTGTACAAGAAAACGCCAATTCAAAAATGCTCGTACAGCCGGGACGAGCATTTTACGTCCGACAGCATCCCACTGCAGTACGCGTGATACTTAACGCGAACCATATTTTGCATAGAGGGCGTTTTTCAATAAATAGCGATGATATTGTTTTAATCAAGTTTTGCTGTGTTTTTGTTAGTAGAAACAACAATAATAGAAATGTTTGATGTTCATCTTGAATTCTGAGGTAAATTTTTAAACATTTAAAATGCTCAACACCACTTAATGTCCCTTTAATTAAAAATAGTTATTCTCGTGATATTAACGTTTTTAAAACGGTACATGGAAACGTTATTAGAACCCATATAAAACTCCACACAATTATGTTTTTAAAACGTAACGTTTTTTTCACCAAATTCATACGTATTTTTCACGTAAAATGGCATCACGCATATGTTGCACAGTGCAATTATTGCCTTCATTCGCCTATATTCTTTCGCTGCTGTAAAGAGGCTTCGCCAATTTAGAACTGATCAAACTATGGGGTCGCAACAGGCTCTCTATTGATTCGTCATCGGAATCTGGCCCCTTTTGGGTGGGACAAATGGGACGAAATCTTGTCTCCCCCCCCCCCCCCCCCCCCAAAAAAAAAAAGAAAAAAAAGAAGTTGATTAGTATGAGTAGAGATTTGGTGAAAACAATAGTGCATTTAATTACCGCAATCCATTTCATCAGCCAAGTTCAAACAATCGTCAAAGCCATTGCATAGTGCAGTAACATCGGTGCAATATCCCTGACCACAGTCAAATTCTATAGGTAAACAAACATCTGAAAATATATATATTTAATTATTATTTAGTTTTGTATGAAAATTGAATGTTTGAACATCAATGAATAGAAATTAACAACAGCAGGATACCTGAATTATTTGGATATCGAGAATGACGTCAGATTGTATCCCATTGATAATAGGTCAATAAATATTGCCTATGTGTTGTTTCGAGATAAATTGTGATAATCTATTAACTCTAACTCTACCCACGCTCGGGTACTTGGAAGAAAGAATGTTTGAACAGCTTGGAACCAAAATACCTCTTCTTTATAAGAGGTATATTGACGACATTGTTGGAGCAGTGGATTGTGATCGCCAGGAGCTTGATAATTTCATTAGTGTTGTCTCTAACTTCCACCTGGCACTCAAATACACCCATGAGATTTCTGAGGACTCCGTCACATTTTTGGATCTCAAACTCTCCATCCACGATGACAAAATCTCCTCCAACATCTACTACAAACCCACAGACTCTCACAACTACCTCATGTACTAATCAAGTCATCCACCAACATGTAAGAACTCAATTCCTTACTCAAATTCTTCGGGCCAGACGCATTTGCTCCGAAGAAGCTGATTTCCTCCAAGCTTCCGAAGAAGTCTGTGGATTCTTTCATGCACGTGATTATCCTCGTCAAATCACATCTTCATCCAAGTCAAGACATGATGCTTTAAAAACGTCTGAACAAAGCGAAGCCAAGTCTAACCGAATTCCACTGGTTCTCCCATTTCATCCAGCTATTCATCCAATTCGTCGTATCATTTACCAGAACTACAAAACGCTCATGTCTGATCCAACTACAAAGGTAATCTTTCCCACAGTACCTGTCACTGCTTACAAAAGAGACAGCAATCTTTCCAGTTTCCTTGTCTGCTCTTCACACCCTCAGAAACCTGATCTTCAAGAACCCGGAACTTACTCATGCAAACGTTCCCGATGCAATACATGCAAGTACGTCACCAACGACAACATGACTGTTATAAATGGCCCACGTGGTACCACGTTTTAAGTAAACGACCACTTCGTTTGCACAACTAAGAACCTTGTGTATATTATTATCTGCAAGAGTTGCAACATTTTGTATGTTGGGGAGACACAGCGTAGGTTAGCCGACCGCATAAAACAGAACACCTAAGATCAATCAGGTTGAATTCACCAGAATTTCCAGTAGCCAAACACTACAACCAACCATCTTGCAGTATAACTGACTTTTGTGTCACTGGTGCTATCACCAGTAGAGGTGGTACTAAAGATCGACTGGATGCTGAACCTCGTCTCATTTTCAATCTTGGTACTATCCAACCAAAAGGACTAAATTCCAAATTTGACTCTTTCTAACTTTTATTCGTATACAATCTAGTTTCTGTATACAATAAGTCTTGGCCCAATTGCTTGCTAGTGTTGTTACCCGTAGTTTTCACACCATCGATTTTTGTTCATTGTTTCCTATTATGCTTTTCTTGTCATGTTAGTCAGCATATCAGTTGCTTGTTAACCGTTGAAGGGTTTAAACCCGATGCGCCTGTTGTGTTAATATACATACATTTACACTGCACTACCGTAACAATTTCGACCTATACTTTTTGTGTTAGGTGTATTATGTATATCATTTTCCTCGTTGTACTAACCTTTAATACTTATCCGTTGTTGAAAAGTCACGCTAAACCCTTTGGCAGTTCCCGAACCATCAGTAGCAATATTAACCCACATTGCCGGTCCAGTCGACGTGACAGTTCGTAATTTAATTCCTCCAGTAAGCGTTACTAACCTCGACGATTGAACGGCGGAGCTTTTGCCTTCGCCAATTTCAAAAAAATCGAAGCCCTCTTCCAGATTGAAATCAGTTATGATCATAATAATCTTCCTGTCCCCCTGTGCATATATATTCCATTCACAGGCAAGATTATTGGGATAGTCATAAGGTTGGTCTGGAGATGTCAAAGTAATGAGCTCATTATCAGACCCCAGATTGATATTTCTCGAATAGCAGACACCTATATGAAACAATATCGTAAATTTCAATAATTTATTAATATGTTGAAAACGTTAATAAGATCATACTGCAAAGGATACAGACTACAGCCTCTGAGAACGCCTGAGCGTTGTACCAACGCCGGCTTGACCCCCTGGGCTAGATGACTAAGACACTGTAATCCATGCTAGGACCCGGGGTTGAATCCCGTCGCACAAAAGTCCAATTTTGCAAGCTAAATTTCGCCCATTTACACCCCGGATAGTTTTTTTTAACATTTCCATCCTAAAAGTGTTAGGGTTAATAAGTTGACCACCCATCAGTCCAAAAAAGGGCAATCACGTCCATATCCCTCTGTATTATTATTATTTGTCCAACCTTTTTATATTCTAACGTGCAGTATTGTGAGACAATTTCACCTTTCCATCCATTTCGGACGCATGATCTCTCTGTGTGCCTTAGTTCGATATGTCTGGGAGTCCGAACTGTAGTTAGTTTATTGTTCAGTTTTTTAACGGTGTTAGTCTGCATTCTTAATCTTGTATTTTGGGTATTTTGTGATTTGAAGCGCTTTGTGTAATTGTAATGCGCTATATCAACACGGTATTATCATCATCATCATCATCATCATCATCATCATCATCATCATCATCATCATCATCATCATCATCATCATCATCATCATCATCATCATCATCATCATCATCATCATCATCATCATCATCATCATCATCATCATCATCATCATCATCATCATCATCATCATCATCATCATCATCATCATCATCATCATCATCATCATCATCATCATCATCATCATCATCATCATCATCATCATCATCATCATCATCATCATCATCATCATCATCATCATCATCATCATCATCATCCCTGGTAGACATGTTATATTACATACTTCAAACAAGAGGACATTAATAGAAAGACAACGTACCGCAATTGTCTTCAAACAAGAGGACATTAATAGAAAGACAACGTACCGCAATTGTCTTCAAACAAGAGGACAGTAATAGAAAGACAACGTACCGCAATTGTCTTCAAACAAGAGGACATTAATAGAAAGACAACGTACCGCAATTGTCTTCAAACAAGAGGACATTAATAGAAAGACAACGTACCGCAATTGTCTTCAAACAAGAGGACATTAATAGAAAGACAACGTACCGCAATTGTCTTCATCCGATCCATCTGGACATGATAGGACACCGTCGCAAGCTTTGTTCAAAGGCATGCATATTATCGCCTTTGTCGTATCTTCACATAGGAACTCGCCTTCTTGACATTTAGCTACCAATATAACAGTAATAACGACGAAAGTTATACTTGTATTTAATTTGCATATTTCGTAACGGATATTATATAGTGACGTATAGCATGTACGAGGGGTATCAAAAAAAGTTTTAGAAATCACCCAGACGTGAAGGAGCCAGAAACTTAATTTTGTTATGTGATCCTTCAGACATCTTTACTAAGTCCCTGTGCAAAGTTACACATTTCTCCTACTATTTATTACCTGTCCACAGACCGCCATTGTAGAGATCCTCAGATTGACTGCCATTGATTGATTCTCAGATTGCCTCAGATCGTGTTATTCCCAAAACAGCAATAAATAGTTTAAAGTTTAAACAGAAAGAGGTCAAAGGTCATTACAAATAAGCTTGGTGACAATAAACTTATGGGTAACATGGGGTGTACACAGATTGACCTCTAATGACCCTACATGACCTTTGACCCTTTCTGCATTAAACTATTTGTTGCTGTTTTGGGAATAACACAATCCAGTATTATTCACACGTGAATTGCCATTTTCTTAATAAACTGGACACATTGTATTTAATATGGGATGGTTAGCGACTTACAGACCATGATATATTTCTAAAATGATTATGCATTGATATCACTAGGTTTTTTGACATTTCAGAAGAAGTATGCCAACTAGCACGCTAACTACTCAAAGGATTAGGTCGTGCTCCATGTTAGAAATTAAATTGAATGATGAGAATCGATTGGCTTATCAACTATAACAATGCCGCGGAAGACCGTTTGATAGATGCCCATAGAAGGTATGAATGGGCGCTTAATATCTCTTTAGTTATATAGTCTCAGAAATTAAATATTCAGTTTTTGGCTTTGGTACTTTGTAAACATAATTAAGAAAACGATATTTAAAAACAATAGATCATAAAGTTCTGTTGAATAGATTCATCAGGATCGGTAGCAATAAATGATGAAATAAGGTTCTTATGAACTGATCCAAAAGTATATACTCACTCACTCACTGTGTACGTTTCGGCAACGCTGTTGCCTTACACAACACTTGGTAGATTGTGGTGAGCTATTTACTGAAAAGGGCACCACAATGAGCCGAGACGGTGGGCAGTATCACCTTTCACACGTTTTTGACTAACTTTTACTCTCTGGAGTCAAGAACCGAACTGGCAACTCCCAAACTATTTTCTTTCTTATCTTCACTGGTTCTTTTATCCATCTCTTATACCTATCTTGTCCGTGCCTATGACCTTAGCCTCTTCCCAACCAATCACATGATTCGTGTCCACATCATGATCCGTAATAGCCGTCCTATGCATTGTATATAGATTGTGACGACTTACGGCTGGCCCGGGTGCCAATAGTCTTGCTGAATTTCTCTACTTTAGTCTTGTGCTCCTCCAGACGAATGCCGAATTTTCTGCCCGTTTCATCGACAATAGCTCACCACAATTTACCAAGTGTTGAGAAAGGCAACATGGTTGCCGAAAAGTACACAGTGTGTATATACTTTGGATCAGTTCATAAGAACCTTATTTCATCATCAATAGATTATAATTATATACATACATCTCAAGAACGACCAAAGTTTACTCTACGTCACTATGTAATAGCACCTATCTTACGTCACTATTTATACTATCGACGATTTTACATCATCATGCTGTAAGACCCATATAGTACATTACCGTATTATATAATAGAGGATACCTCTTAAGCTTATTTTAAACTTATTTGACAACTGTTTTGGTATTCACATATAATTTTTCAGCACAATGAAAAACAAACCAAAACAAAACACAAATATTAAGGAAACAAATCACTGTGATACATACCCAAAGGACTCGACCAGGAAATCGTAAGAAGTATTCGTCTTGATAATAAAGTGTATAGTTCATATGTTTGGTAGGTAATTTCAAGAGATTGTCTCACTGCTGTTACAGATATGGGAACATTTTGCCCAGTAATTATTAAAAAATGATCTCGGTCATCTTTTGCCGGGTACGATATATAAAGGTAGTCATGGGTATTGGGCAGTTGTGTATCCACAAAGGTAATAGTTGGTACCCCTCCATCGAAGGCGGTAACATTCCAATTGCATTGGTCTCGGTTAGCCACGTTGTTCGGATAATTCCTGGATGTAATATTACGGGAGGAATCATTACGTCCTAGTCCTTGCATGTATTCACCGCCGCAAAGAACTGTCGAAAAGTTAATTAAAAGAAAATAATTATATTTTACTCATTAATATAAATCTAAGAAACAATATAGGTTGCTAAATGAGCTTGTTGGTAATATTGTTAGGAACTTGGTTACCCTGGCTATAATAAAGATTGATTAATGCCCTTCCAGGCTATTTAATTTGTTTATGTAACTGTTTTATTGTGTTGACATATTTGTCAACTGTTGATGTTGTCAACTTCTTTCGACGTACAGAGCTCTAGTTTGACTTTTACGGTATGGATTATACTCATATCTATACAAGTTATACATTCTGGAAACATTAGAAACTCATCTTTTACGTGGTGAAATAATAATTATGCGCATGTAAAGAAATGTATGTCGAAAAATGTAATACATAAACATTTATGTCGAAAATCTGTTTCAGTGCTACCGGTACCATGTGTACTCTGCAGCCCAGTTCACCACTAACACTTGCAACTTATATTGACGGCGTTTTAGTTTTACTTCCTTACCATAGATTGTAATCATGTTTAAACATTTTGAAAACTCTAAGGTCACTTTTTTTTAACCCGGGCTACATTTGTGTTACATTGGTCATTTTCATGAAATATACATCAATTTTCGGTTTTGGTAGAATACAGGGTGTCTTAAAAAATTACAACGCACCTTCAGAGGATCGTTACTTTCTGAATAAGTGTCAGAATGGAACAATTTAAATGACAAAATAAAGGCAAAAAAGTTGGCTATAATTTAGAGAAAACTGGTTTGGATTCAGTTCAGTGATTACGGAGAAATGAAGTATGTAACATAGTCAGGGAACACTCCCATCCAAGTTTAATCATATTGAGTGATTCAGACAGCACAGACAAGAAATCAATCGATACTTCTCTCACAAAAATAACATTCATTAACATTTTTTTTTCTTGTTCTAGTTTCTCTTTAAAACAAAATAATATGCCGGATAGTAACAATATTTAAATAATAATGATCATAAAAGTTGTAAAGGTTATTTTCATCACATTTTAAAGTTGATATCAGTTGAAATTTACCATCGCCAATTTGCACGAGAACTTCAATATCTTTATTACGATTGAAAACATAATGATAGTAAATCTGAACATTGCCGTTATTAACCAAGTTCATGATAACTAATAATATTGCCCGTAGAAATTATCAAGCTTGTTTGTGTATACATTGGCAATGAAAATGACGGCTGAAATCATGTTACTATCGGCAATTGTGCGCATGATAGTCAAATTATTTATATCGCAATTGAAAACAAAACTAAAGTTTGTGTATATTGAAATAATATGGTTATCTCTCTGTTTACAATGAGATAAATTCTTTTAGTTTTCTAATTGTTATTGGTGTTATGATTATTTAACCAGTATTCTAGTCTTAGAACACGAAAAATAGTAGTTAACAGTACTGGCTAATTGAAAAGTTAATGCGTAAATAAACCTCCACGCCAGTGACAGTGAAAATCTGTAAATTAGTCAAACTTGGATGAGAGTGATTCGTGACTACTCTTACGTAACTACTGAGCCGAACTAAACGTGGTTTTCTTTCTTCCTAAAGGTGCGTTGTAATTTTTTTTGAGATACCAAAATGTTTACATCTAAAGGGTATAAAGCCATATTTGGAAAGCTCATAATAAAAGGATTGTAGATTTGGAAATTAGAATTAAATATTCAGGGTGTCCTAAACATTATACAGGGTGTAACAATTAAATGTTATACAAAATGATGATTTACTTTTCTTCTTCCACAGTCTAAATGCAGGACCTATATGAAGGCTATATATGTTTTTGTTGTATTTGAGTAAATTACCCATCCAGCAAAAACAATTATTAGGAAGTAAATATATATGGGGTGGTCAAAATACCCAATGTTAAATTCTGAAATAAACACCAATATAAACAAGTTATGAAATATATGATAATTCAGAACAAGTTTGAGTGACTATCGTTAAGTTTAACCATCACTATGTGATTATAAAGCAATGTTTCACACAGCAATTTAATATACAGTGTGTTTAAACTGCCATGTACAGTACGTGAGTATTATCATGGCAGGTAACCGAAGGCACCGAAGGCAATTGCCGTTGGTGCCTAGTTGCCTCGATGCCCTCAACTTCTGGCTGTTTTTACTCCATTGAAAAGAACATAATTGCCTTGGTGCTCCTTTCAAATTGACTGAAATGGCACTGCCCTTTCCATTTCTTAATTGCAGGGCTGCACCTGCCATGGTATTATGTTGTCATCTCAGTTATTGATAACATAACTCAACCTGCAATAGTGGGCATTTAAAAGTATCATAATAATATGTGTTGCATACAAAGTAATAACAATTAATTACTCTGGCTAGTATTACCAGTTGTGGTCATAGGTCTTGCCTCATGAATGTCTTTAAAAAGACATTCCTGATGCAAGAGTGCAATAATACTTTCAACTGAAGGTCAAAAGAAACCATCTTGAGATAATAGTATCCCCATCCATTCATGCAAAAAGGACAATAAGATCAAGTCAGTTGTTGATTACTGTGTGTGGTAGAGCATAACATTGTATTCAATGAAATCATTTGCATACTTGGGACTTGTATACCACTCCGCTACCACTAGTCTGTTAGGACATTTTGAGTTTAACAATTTTCCACCCATTTATTACATACCAATTTCCTTCTCCTCCTCCACTCCCTCCTCCTCCACTCCCTTAACCACCCTGACTAATTACTTAACGAGCTGTATTACTTAAAGCAAAAGTGATAGATTTTTTTCTCTCTTCAGACTATTAAGAGCAATGGACTCTACCGATGGAAGATAGGGTGGCCACGGGCCCGAGATAGATTTTCTTTATACTTTCATATTTGATAGACCTTAACCCGAAACTAACATATCTGGAAATATTTTTGAAAAATAATCCTTGTTACCATGGCAATAGCCAAAATGGCATTTTCGGACGATTATTGCCATTTTGGCATTTTTAATCTTTCAAATGTTCATATTTTGAAGCCTGCGTAACTATTGCACTCAATGGTCATGATTTTTTTCATTACAAGCTATGGGTAGATAGATGCTTAAATGCTTCATTGAATGTATCCAAAAAATTGCCAGGTGTCACGGAGGGTTATACCATTTATTTGAATTAGGGGTGTTTTCAACTTTTTCAAAGTATGCAAATATAACAATTCTGCATAGCTTACAACCCATAAGGTAACGCTCCGATTTCAACGTGGACCATGTCATGATGAGATGAGACATAAGTCTTATCAAAAATGTTAATTTGAGTTTGGGGAAAATAATTCCTGTATATGCAGTGTTGCCAGACATTTTCACCAAAAATCACATTTTGTTCAAAATCAAATCCATTTTTTATTCTATTTAATGATATGAGACTGGAACTTATCATTCACAGCTAAGTTTTAACAATTGGATGTATGTGTTAGACCACTAGAAACTAGAATCTAGTATTTTTTGCTTTGTTAACATACTTTAAAACCAAAATGGCCGCCAAATGAATGGTCAAAAGTGGTCAAAATTCCATACAATAGCATAATATCAACCGAAATGTATGATAAAAATATAATGTTAATGATGGGATGTATGTGTTAGACCACAAGTAACTCATATCCATTATTTGTACTCTGTTAATAAAGTTCAAAATCCAAAATGGCTGCCAAAATGGCCCCCAAAATAGTTCCTAAAGTGGCTGCAAAATTGTCAAATTCCATAAAATGGGATAATATCAACCTAAATGTATGATGAAAATATAGTTTTAATGATGGGATGTATGTATTAGACCACTAGTAACTCATATCTAATAGTTTTGCTTTGTTAACACACTTAGAAATCCAAAATGGCCCCCAATATAGGTCCCAAAATGGCTGAACAAATTGTCGAAATTCCATAAAATGGTATAATATATCAACCAAAATGTATGATGAAAGTATGAAAGTATAGTTTTAAAATATAAGGATGGTATGTATTAGACCACTAGTAACTCATATTCAGTATATTTGCATTGTAATAACATACTTTAAATCCTAGATGGCCACCAGTATGGTCGCTGTAAATGTACAAATAGTGTACAATAATCCACAAAAAAAATTGCAAGAGTGTATATTACATCACATTCACCAAATAGTATGTTCGAAACTGCTAAGCTTTTGCTTTTAGATATAAGGCCCACCTCTATGACTCTCTGTATCACTTTCCAAAATGGCTTCAAAAGTGGTTAAGTTGATGTTAAATGACCTAAAACAATTGTTTTGTATTGTAAATGACCATACTATATATGTAAAAATACCAATACCCCCAAATCTAATAAGACAGCATTCAATATATGTCTATGATAAAGCCTAGGGGCTGTAGATCTAGTTTGAGTATTTTAAAATATATAAGATGGCTGCAAAAGGTTAAAATAACTGAAAAACAGTATTAGTCTTATTGTTAGTGTTACATTAGATATGAACAAAAGATTATATCTATGGATTTTAATCCACCCAGTAAACGTATCTGTATGTAACAAGGTATGATTGTATCCATATCTTGATCAATTGGTGGCCACCTGTGGTAATATTTGACCATTTGGAGGTAATTTTATTGACCATTAGGGGTAAGTTTAATAAAATGGTCATTATAATGCCCATCTTAATAACATCACATTGTCAAAATGGAGTCTATACCATTTAAGTATACCTTGTCACATATACAAATACGTTTACTGGATGGATTAAAAGCTGTAGATATAATCATTTGGTCATATCTAATGTAACACTAACAATAAACTAATACTATTTTCAGTTATTTTAACCTTTTGCAGCCATCTTGGATGGATATTTTAAACTACTGAAAGCTGTATAGATCTACAGCCCCTAGGCTTTATCATAGATATAGTGAATACTGCCCCATTACATTTGGGGGGTATTGGTATTAAATAGTGTGGTACAAAACCATTGTTTTAGGTCATTTAACATCAACTTATCCATTCTGGCAGCCATTTTGGAAAGTGATACTGAATCAAAATTGTCAGAGGTGGGCCTTATTTCTAAAAGCAAGCTTAGCAGTTTAGAATAATACTATTTGGTGAATTTGATGTAATATACACTCTTACAATATCTATTTTGGATTATCATACACTCATGTAGACTATTTTTTACATTTACAGCGGCCATTTTAGTGGCCATCTTAGTTTTAAATTATGTTATTACAATGCAAATATACTGGATATGAGTTACTAGTGGTCTAATACATTATACATCCCAATGTTAAAACTATACTTTCATCATACATTTTGAACAACTTGTTCAGTCATTTTGGGACCCATTTTGGGGGCCATTTTGGATTTCTAAGTATGTTAACAAAACACAAATACTAGATATAAGTTACTAGTGGTCTAATACATACATCCCATCATTAAAACTATATTTTCATCATACATTTCGGTTGATATTATGCTATTTTATGGAATGTTGACCACTTTTGACCAGAACAAATATGCCAATATACATGTATATATAGAATTTTGGCGGCCATTTTGGCGGCCATCTTGGATATAGGTGTGTTAACAAAGCAAATGTTCTGGATATGAGTATCTAGTGGTCTAAAACATACATCCCACAATTACAACTACACTTTCACCATACAATTTGATTGCTTATGTCATTTTATGAGATTTGACCAGTTGTGGCGGCCATTTTGGACGCCATCTTGCATAACCCCTTAGCATTATGAAAATATTGTTGGTAATATCCTGATTATGTCTTAGGATCATGATAGAAAGTTAAAAAAGTTGGTTTGGGGGAGGCCTGGGTGCACACTAACCCTTTGTAGATACCCGACTAATATCTAAGACTAATCCCTCAGATCATATTCAAATTGGTAAAGACAGCCCGTAGCCAAGGTGTATGGCAAGTCAAACGTGTCATAATAATGTAATTATTTGTATTTAGTTGTATTTGTAGTCTTTACATCGTTTTTTAATACTACTGTGGTTTACCTTTTCCTAATGTTGCAAGTAAAGTTGATTTTTCATTTCCGTAGTATTTAACTTACGGTAAGATTTATATTGATTTTTTTTAGTAAATAGGTAAAAGGCTGGCAACACTGTTTTGCTTTCCACAAACACAAATAAACATTTTGGGGTGAACACCAATTGATTTACAATTAATATGTGATGCATGACAACATATTTGGGGTTATAAGGGTTTTTCACATTGAAAACGTAATCTGTAATCATATTACTTGCTATGGCAACACCCGTTAAGTTAATGACTGGCAACACTGACCATTTAAAATGATCAAATTTATTATAATATCAAATTTTCTTCTAATTAACATCTCGCTGTGAATTTAAGGTTCCGGTTTCATATCATAAAACACAGCGAAACATGCGTCAGCTTTTGAAGGAATTGTGAAATTTTGTGAAAATATCTGGCAACACTGCATATTCAGGAAGTATTTTCCCCAAACTCAAATTAACATTTTTCATAAGACGAATGTCTCATCTCAACATGACATGGTCCATGTTGAAATCGGAGCGTTACCATGTGGGTTGTAAGCTATGCAGATTTGGTATATTTGTATACTTTGAAAAAGTTGAAAAACACCCCTATTTCAAATAAATGGTATGACCCATCGTGATATCCCATATTTATGTCTATGCACTCACTGACGCATCTACATATTCACCTATTCAGCTTATATAAAGAAAATATTTCATATACTTTTTGTCTATTAGAAATAGATGCTTACAAATTTGATAATTTGTGAGGTTAAAAAGGCAAAAATTGGGAAAATAGCCCTAAAATGGTATTTTGGCCGTTGCCATGGAAACGAGAATTATTTTTCAAAATTATTTCCACATTTGTTAGTTTTAACTAAAGGGTCATCAAATATGAAAGTATAAAGAAATTCCATTCCGGGGGCGTGGCCAACATTTTTAAAAAATCCTCCATTTTTACAGTCCATTGCACTTAAATTGTCTTTAAGATAAGCCCAAGTCAATTTAATAGAGAGTTACTCAAATACCATAGCCTAAAGACAAAAAAAAAAACTTAAATGTAACAAAACCACCTTTTTGGGGTGCCGAGGTTAAAAAACGTGACCTTAACATCTCCAAAGTTCAATTGTCAACATTGTTAAATTCGTTTTGAACTCAGGTGGGGTCAATCGAAAACCACCAGTACAACCGATTTGACAGAAAATTATACCACTATATTGATATATAGTCTGATGACCAGTGGCGTATCTGGGGTATTTGTCAGGGGGGGGGGGGGGGGGGGGGGGGGTTCCGATATACTTTCACTTTTTCTTTTTCCCGGTGGACTTTAAATTTAACAGGCTGAGGATTGCCGCCGCTTCGTCAGACGTGGGGTCTCCAAACTGGCTCGTAAAAAAACGAGCTCGATAACTAGCCAACAGTGCCATTTAAACCCACCAGACTCAAATTGGTGCCCTCGCACACACCACACACACTGTATTTACAGAAAATTAAAAAATCACTTCCACCTTTTAGCCCGGTAGTTTGAGCTGTTATTTCCAATCAACGGGTTGTTCTTCCCGGTCAAAGCCGTCAGGTGGGAACACTCTGCCCCCTGACCTCCGATAAACGCTACTGCTTATGACTCAATATGAACCGTAAAGAGTCTGTAGTAAAAATGTCCATTTATAGTTCCTTTTAAATTTCCCAAACGCTTGTTCAAATCGTAACAAAATTGTGTGTATCATGTATCTTCTTTTGGTATTACAACTCAATAGACCTTTGCATTATTATCTTAAATATTCAAATACCAACAATATTAATCAAATGCATATTTATTTTCCAATATTTTACATAAACAAATTATTATTCATTTACAAGTCATAAACGCTGGGTGAACAATCGATATCGAGGTTACACCGTTGTACAGCTGCTGTAACACCCGTGATTTCCATGAAATCGGTTGAATACGTTTCTCATATACCTATAATAGGTATAGGTAATTATTATTGTTGACCATGCGTAATTCGAAAACCGATTGTGACATCTTGGATGATATGTCATTAATAAAAAGTAGAAACTGTAAGGTTTTTAAAATGTGCATTACGTTCTATACGCCTCATTGTTTGAGCCACTTTGGAATATATTCTTGACATATTGACAGGCGAAGATACTAGTAATAGCTTCATGGACGCCCCATGGACACATTGTCCCGACTTTGTCTAGCCAATACAGTATTGTCACGCTTTATATTTTGCATTTCAAGTAGCCAAATTGGGCTAATAATTGAAACTTAAATCTACTCTAGAAATGCTATATCGCGACTTTTCTCAAAATTTAAACTTTTTATTTGATAAAATCTGACATACTTAGCACCACTTTTTATAGCAAATTGAAGTTTAAAGCTAGAAATTCATTATACAAACACGCTCAAACATGCTAAAACCTTACAATGTGGGTGTTGTTTCAATCAGCAATTGGCAGACCAGGCGTCCATCGACAACATGCCCACATGCTGGGAAACTTATTTGCGGGTTTACTTGTCCACATGGCACTAGAGTTTTGCCACATGAGGTCATTGCAAGTCCACATTGGGTTAAAATCTTCTCTAGCAATACTATATCGTGATTTTTCTTGAAATTTGAATATTTTATTTATCAACAATATCAACAAAAACTTAATTGATTAAATTTTAAAATGACCCCCTCTATCTAGTGTGACGGCCTTGCTACAACAAACCCGCGCGGGAAGGTCCAAAGGGCCAGAGCTGGTACCCATAGCGCCTTAAGCACTAACAGCTGGTGCAATAACTCAAAGAGTTGGGGGATGGTCGAGATTTATAACCACGGATACAGCGTGGAAGCCGTGGTTAGGAAAGTGTGTAAACATACAGGGAACGGAACCGTAATGGCAAATACAAATGTAATCTGTTGTGCAAAAGTAAAAGTAGAGCGCCTTCAAAATGCCAGTCTTAGAGTCCTTTTTCTCTTTTGAGACAATTTTGACCTAGTTGGCCGTCCATCAAATTGAAAAGGCCCACAGATATATACTCACGGATTTCGTCATCGCAAAACTCTTCATCAGACTCATCCAAACATTGTGGCATTCCGTCACAGAGGAGCGATTGATCGTGACAACCATAGCCAGATGAACATGTAAATTCATCTTGAAAGCAACTCACTGAAATTTGTCAATATCAATCAAAGAGAAACATCGTTTGATAAACAAAGTTAACATACCCGTCTTTGGGTAAAAAATGGGGTTCATTTTGTAAATGATCTGATCAAGGAAATTGGTACTTTTCTCCCTTTGGACGAATTCCAAAGGAAATATAACATTCGAACAAATTTCTTGGAATATGGGGCTCTTCTAAATGCCCTTAAAAAGCGTGCAATCGCTGCCTAAGTTTTAATAACAAACAGGCTCAACGTCCTTTCAAGCCGTATAACTTTGCATTTATAACGCTCGACTCCAAAGGTTCAAGAAGGTTATATGATTCTTTAATTTCGTCCAAAGAGGTCAAACGAAAATTGTATAGATAAATGGGAAAGCAAGTTAGACATATCCTACAGTTTGAAAAAAATGTTCGGTTATTTTTCTGATACCATTCAAATGTACCGTAGATACAAAATTAAGATGGTTCCAATTTCGTCTGACTCATAGAATTTTAGGCGTTAACTCTTTTTTGGAAAAAATAGGGCGGAAAGACTCAAGTTTATGCACTTTTTGTAAAGAAACAGAAAAAACCATACTACACCTGTTTTGTGAATGCCCGACCATATTAAAACTATGGGAAAATGTTATGAAATAGATGAAGAAAAAACAAATATCATCATCATTATGGATAGACAAATTTAACTATTTGGGCTAGCCAACCATAACATGAGTGCTTTAAATGTAATGTTTCTACTATGTAGCTTTTATATATACAAGATCAAAATGAAAGAGGGGCTATCATTTATCGCTTTGTTCCGGGAGGAGGCAAAGCGGTCCTTCTCATTTGAAAAAATATATCGCCATAAAAACCGGGAACATTGCATGTTTTAACAACAAATGGAATTCCCTCTTACCATTATGGGAAGAGTGGTATATACATCTGCAAAGACCGTGAAAAATAATATTTATTTAATGCTCATCGTCGTCTGTATTGTTCTAATAATATTATGAAGAAATGTGATCTATATTATATTTTGTATTGAATATGAGGACACTGTGAAAAAAGAATTAAAAAATAAAAATAAAAAATATAAAAAAACCTATTTTCAGTGATAAGCTTGAATTAGGGCACGTGGGGCGCAGTATAAGATGCACTCGACTCACACTGAAAGTTGTGGTTTCAATTCCTGCTGTTGGTTTTGCTAGTGAAGGCACTTAACGTTTAGGGTACAGCGGGGCAGTATGAACCACGAAAGAAAGAGATAAAATAATTTAAAAAAAATTGCTTCTGTGAACTCTGGTTCAACCACCTTAACACTTTTCACGCGGCAGTCGTCTACAAAGGACAGTTACAAAATTTCACGAAATGTTTAAAAAATGTCAACATTATTGAATTTCATCACCATATTTGGTATCACCATGAGAAATGCATTTAAACTTTGAAAGTTTGGACATGTTTCTAAAAGATCTGTCTTGTAAAATGGTAAAACTAATAGTCGCGTGGAAAGTGTTACCCATTACCTTTTTATATTAACTTACCAAAATGTGAATGCCAGCTGATTTCGATGACATGTCCCCACCATCTCATGCCGAAATCAGAATCAAATACCGCCCAAGCAATCGTGGAATTAACGATTAAGCTACGCGGAGCTTTCGTGCCATGAAGACGAACTATCATAGTTTTCTCGTTGACCTCGTCACCGTGACCGATCGAGAAGAAATCATACCAAGGCTCGAGGTGAAACTTAAGGAATTTGAATTCGAGGAAACCCAACGGATCATCTGCCGTGATGAGGTACGTACAATACTGATCATTTTGATAGTTGTACGGATACCGCGGAATCGAATTCAGATTGGAGACGTTACCAGGCGAAACATTGATCACAGATGAACCGCAAAAATCTAGGAAAAAACAAATGTAGGCCTATATAATTATTACAACTTCCATTGAATTGTGACAATAAGGAAAGTTATCGTCTTCCTCTACATCTTTGTAGAAAAAAAACAATGATTGAAAGAGAAGTTGGCCGACTATATTAAACACTCTAAATTTCACTCGTTATTAAGTTATTTTCGTAATGACTTTGCAATTGCTTTACCATATCCGACTTTATTCAACTTCATACATCTCTAGAAACCCGTTTCCGCAGCTATCAACTCGTTTCCTTTTATTTGACTGGGTGTGTTTTGCTTTGCTCTACATATTATAATAATGATACACGTGACCAATGAATACTGAAAATGGAACTACTTTATGATTCACGGGGTATCTTACCCATGTTTGGTGTTGTCAAACCCGGCCCCTCAAAAACACGGAATTGATACTCCGAGTTGACAGAAAAAGGGATTCCCTTCGGACTATAAAATGCGATTTATGTATTTATTGATTATTTATTTATTTATTTATTTATTTATTTATTTATTAGTTTATCTATTCATTTTTTATTATTTTTATTTATCTATTTATTTATCTATTTTATTTATATATTTATTTATTTGAAGAGGGAGAACAAATCTGGCGGGACGTACCCATAATATTTTTGACTGGGTGTGCCGCTAAAGGTTTGAAGTTCCAACCCACTTTAGTGTTTTTAACCTATAACATGGTTGATTTGACACTTTTTGCGATTAAGGACACATGATTTGTTATCTTAAGGGGGACTTAAGGAAGTTTTTGATTTGATTTTTTGAATTTTGTGAGTGCTGTAATTATTGAACTATTAATCTAATGCATATACAAGTATACATTTTTGGAAAGGAAATGGATCAGAGAATCCAAAGTTGGTTTAAATTTTGACCAAACAATTAGTTGTTTTGAGAAAATCACAAAATTCACTTTTTTGACCCAAATATTTTTGAACAAAGCTAACAAAAATAATTTTGAGTAAAAAATGGCCAAATCGAACGAACTCCATAATGATCTTCAATCTGCGTACAGGCAATACCATTCGACGGAGACAGCATTAATACGTGTTCAGAATGACCTTCTTCGCGCGGTTGATGAAAACAAGGAAGTAGTTCTTATACTGTTAGATCTTTCAGCTGCGTTTGACACCATTGATCATGAATTGATGTTATCACGGCTCACGGATAGGTACGGTGTCACAAATGGTTCAAGTCATATCTATGTGATCGCGACCAGTCGGTTGTCATTGGACAGACTTTATCTCAGAAACATTCGCTTATCTATGGAGTACCCCAGGGATCAGTTATTGGTCCAATTCAATTTATCTTATACTCTGGTCCCATCCAAGATATTTTGAAAGCTCATGGAATTGATGGAATGGTGTATGCAGATGACACACAGTTGTATAAGGTGTTTGATCATCCATCCCAGGCTGAGGCCATATCATCACTTGAAGCTTGTGTTACTGATATTAGATCTTGGGCAACGTCAAATAAACTCAAAATAAACGATGCAAAGACTGAGATTGTGTACATCAGATCACGTTTTCAAAATGACAGAGCTATTCCAAGTGTCAAAATCGGGAACTCGGATATCAGACCTGTGGATGGTGTAAGAGATCTTGGTGTATTCATTGATGGCCCGCTCATGATGTCAAATCACATTAAAAATGTGTGTCGCAAGGCCCTTATTTCTTTACGGACTCTCGGTCAATTGCGCAAATACCTTGATCTTCTACAACAGAGCGTTTAGTTCATGCGTTCATTTCATCGCGATTGGACAGTTGCAGTTGTCTTCTTTATGGACTCCCGGATACAGATATTTTAAAACTCCAACGCATACAAAACTCGGCTGCACGCCTGGTTGCGTCCCTGCACAATCTTGCACCTACCTACATCAAACAACTCATCATACCTTACCATCCTTCTCGGACTTTAAGATCAAGATCCAAAGGGCTCCTTCAAGTACCACGTGCGGCCATATCTGCTAAACGGACTTACGGCAGTAGAGCCTTTTTCATCGCTGCACTGAAGGAATGGAATGCTCTTCCCGAACATGTCCGACGTGCTGCATCAGTGCAATCCTTCAAAACGTCATTGAAGACATATCTTTTTAATTTATAAATTGTGCATAGTAGACTGCATTGTACATTATATTTAATATCCTTGCTGGTCATGTTTGCAGATCAAGTTGTTGTTGTATTTGTACTTATGTAATTTCTGATGTGTATTCTATGATGTATAGCTTTTTTATTATGTTCTTATATTTTTTCATTTATGTATGTTATGCGCCTCGGGGTTGTGTTCACAATGTGAGGCGCATTATAAATGCCCTTTTATTATTATTATTATTATATATTATAAATCACTTGATAATGATGTTAAGACACTAATTAAGGGACGAATTTTTTTTTAAACCTTATCTAATATTTTTGGAATTTTTGACCAAAAAGTACCAAAAAACGTGAAAAAATGGATTATTTGTTTACACTTTTTTGTCAAAATTTCAAAAAAATATTGGATTAGGTTCAAAAAAAGAATCGTCCCTTCAGTAGTGTCTTTACATCATCATCAAGTGATTTGGGCATTTTTAACTCAAAATTATGTTTGTTAGCTTTGTTCAAACAAATTGGGTCAAAAAAGTGATTTGTTGTGATTTTCTCAAAAAATCAACATTTTTGGTCAAAATTGATGCCAAATTTGGATTCTCTGATCCATTTCCTTTCCAAAGAAGTATACTTTTATATACATTTGAGTCATGGTTCAATAATTACAGCACTCACAAAATTCAACCAACAATTTCCTTAAGTCCCCCCTTAAGAACGGCATACCAGTGCTATATATATGAATACCATCCCCAGGGCATATCCGGTATGGGTATTTAAAAGGACATAATGGCGATCGGTTAATTTTACGCAGGTAATTTTTGCACTGAACACGCGGTGAGAGTATCGGAACAGGGATTTTCGCACTTATGGGGTTGCAAAAAAAATAAAGCCTTTTTGGTTCGTACTTCGTTGTTCTCGTGATGACGTACTTTGTAACCCAACCACTTAAAAATGGTAAAGAGTGACTGACATTTGACGCATCCATACGTCCATATTGCGACGGACCAAAGGCTGCCCATAACATACCCTGCGTCAATGATGTGTTGGTAAATGACGCACCCATGGCGCACCTCTCACTGGGTCATATAGTGCACTAAACCATAGGTATTGTGCGAACATACAGGGATAATAACTGATAGACTCACCACAATCATCCTCATCAGACATGTCCAGACATTGGTCAACACCACTGCAGATAAGACTAGCATCGAGACAACTATACCCAGTTTTACATTGGAACTCATCATCTCGGCACGTCACTGTATTAGCAAAAAGAATACAAATGTTTGACATATCAAGGTCACCGGTATCTGATATTTTTCCATAATGTACTTTTTTGCACCGTTAAGATATGCAGGTTAGACATATACAAATTAGGTTTACACTTTCATGGGTGCAAAATGGCCACCTGAGTGAAACCAAAAATGGCCGCCTGAGCGAAATAAAAATGGCGGCCTGCAGATTGATACATAAAACGTGCAAGATAATTATGTCTAAGACGTACGGGTACACGTGCCACACTGTTGGGTGTCCTAGCTTATGCTCTTTACGGAATAGCGTGTATTTTAAAGAATTGAGTATTTATTTTTAATTTTACCACTTTATTAGCATCATAACACAAACACATACAAAATCGATACACAATAAAGGAAGAACATATAAATCCCAGATCAGTTCTCCATTTAAGTGGACAAACGCAGGGATAATGGGGACATAATACTGAACACAACAATGAAAAATTAAAACAAAACAGAGATGTTAAAACATTAAAATAGATGTCCATACAAAAGGGACCTGCCCTGCAGTAAAACATTATGATTGCACGTTAAGAGTTGGATATTGTCCCATGTGGGTCCTTGTGATCATGAAAGATTGCGAAAGATGACAGAATAAATAATATGGTGACGTTATCCTGGAATTTTTTTAAATAAGTGAGGCTATTGCACAGTTTGAGTATAAATGTAAGTCTACAAAGATTGTGGGGGATATGTAACCACGGCTACCAATTTTCGTACCATTCGAGATTTATTTACACATTTGCATGGATACATTGGCAGACATTAGACAGTTACTAATCTTACCATATTCATTAGTCCGTGTCAGTTTCATAAAAAATCCTATTCGCTGGTCCTTATAATCCGATATAAATTTAATCCAAATTAGAGGTTCATGTATATTAAACGAATTGGGCGCGATATGCCACACGAATCTATCGACGATCGTGGTTGAATTGGATGCGTCATTTCCAAGTCCGATGTCTAATCTGTCCCCGAAGTTCGCGTTCGTTATATCCACATCGTAAAATGTAATTATAAAACTGCCGACGGTATCACGTGAGGAAAGGTAATAGAAACACGCTATATCGTCTGGATACACGTTGGGATAATTCACAGATGTCAAATAGGTACTGTCACCATTCTCCAATTCCAACCACTGTGTGCCACATGTTTCTATACGGTACAAGAGAATATAAAAGTAAACGCCTCACAAAATCAAATAAGTCTTTTGTTATAATGTAAGTTGAAGGGGCACTGCGAGATACGAATAGTGATGCACCCTCAATCTTCCTGAAAATCATGTTTTTGCACCTACTTAATACTTACCTTAAAGGCATATTATGTGATCTTTTCCAGAGAGCGCCCTCCATTCATGATTTTTTTTAGAAAGTAGATTTTCTTGCAGATTTACATTTCCGATCATAAATCATACAAACATTCCAAGTTATAGAGCGATACGATTCCTAATTACCTCAAAATCATGGTTTTAGAGTGAATTTAGAGTGAAAAATGTAAACTGTCGGAATCCCGACAGTTTATTTTCACTCTAAAACCATGATTTTGAAGTAATCAAGAATCGTATCGCCCTGTAACTTGGAATGTATGCATGATTTATGATCAGAAATGTAAATCTGCAAGAAAATCTGCTTTTAATTTTTTTTCGATGTTGAGGGTGTTCCCTGGAAAGATCACATAATATACCTTTAATTCGCCATCTCTCGTGTAAAACTTCATGATTTGGTAATATCGATGTAGATCACATCGAAATTATCCGCACCACTCACCACATAATTGTTTTAACCAAATGTCTATCTAGCGCTATCATTCAACCATTTTCCCATAAATTATTTCACTTTGGGGTTCATACGTACCTTATTTATTGAAACAATTCATTTTTTCCCAATATAATTTTTATTTTTTGCAATCTCTCAATGCGCCTTTACATTTGTGCAAGGTGATGGAGAAAATATGGGCTTTTTTCTAATACCAAAATCTCACTTTCATTGGGTCACTTTTAACCCCCTGAGAACTACCGGCCGATTGGTCAGAAAGATGGATACATCATTTATTGCACCAATCGGAGACATTGTTTAAATAATTGTATCCCTGATAAAGATTGGGTGAAATAGTTTAAAAGCTGTATTGTAATTGGTTATTCAAATGAGTATATATTGTAATTAACCAATCAGAAGCACTATTATTAGATAGACTGATGGTGCTTAGATAGACTTAGATGGTGCTGAGTGTATGCTTGCTGGGTATGCGGGGGTGTGTGTGGGGTTTGTGAAGGGTGTGTAGCTATATGATGGGTGTGTTAGGGCGAGGGGTGGGTTTGGGTGCGAGTGGTGTGTGTGTGGGGTGTACGCGTATCATCTATTTTATTGTATTCTTACTACTTGCCATTTTTAATGTCCAATTTATTCTATTGCTGCGTTTTGTATTTTGTACATTACTTGGTACTTTTTATCGTGTGTGTATTTTATCTCTGTACAGCGCTTTGGTCTTTTTTAGAAAAGGTGCTATATAAATGCTGTTTAATAATAAAAAATAATAATAGACAGGTAGACCCCAGGGGGCTAACCGGAAATATTATGCCATTTATTTAGGTGGACATATTAAGAAGACTTTTATTGATCTACTTTGAGCTAAGTAGGCATGAATAAATGTGGTTTAATATACCTATTTCATTACATTTATTTTATGTCAAAAAGATGGAATCATATTTGACTGATGACAATTTGCAAATTAATGACACATTTGTAACTATCAGCGATTTTTTGTAAGACTTCCAAAATGATGATTATTATTTTGGAAATTACCAATGTTCATCTAATTTTGCCGGAAACGATGTCAGTCCTAGGAAAAAAACCTTATCTGGTAATAAATACGCTAATAACTGAATATAGTCCCAAATTAAAAATATCAAACATGCACGAATTATGGACTAGTTTCTCCTCCTCTTCAATTTGAGATATTGATCATGAAGATCGGTTAATAATTAAGCACGCTACATCGAAAATAATGAGACAGAGTGCAACTTTCATTTTCGCATTTGGGTTGAACGCGCATGATATGGTGACAGGTATGTGTACATAATTAGTTACAAAATTTAACCGATTGAAGCATCCCCAATCCTCATCTTACTACTGACCGTTGAGTAATTGTCGCTACCAGTAAATCAATAATCGGCCTATTACGGAAATTCAATGATATGGCCTGACGGGTGGAAGGTTTGTACATACATGATTGATATGAGTTCATATAGGCACAGTGTACTCATTTTCAGAGGGTGTGCAAAATGTGATTGCTTGGAATTTTTAAAATCCAAGATGGCCGCCATTACCACAAAGTTAATTAAAATGGTCATAACTCTGCATGTATTTATTGTTAAGATATAATTTTGGGTTCTACACCTATGTTTTCTACTATTGATGTGATCTAATCATTCAATTACCATATAAATCCAAAATGGCCGCCAAATTCATGAATTTGGCTAAAAAACATTAATGGTCATAACTCTGTATTTGTTTGTTATTAAGAAATCATTTTGGGCTCTATACATAGGTTTCAAACTCAAGGAATCTCTACTAAGATTTGGTTATATGGCCGCCCTACAATCTAATATGGCCGCGGAAATCATGAATTTTGCTATAAAACTGTAATAATTAATGATACGGACATGTTTGTAGGCGTAAATCCACATGTTCAAGCATCAGGAATATACATTTTTGGGGCTGTAGACCAAAATCCGTCAGCATAAGAAACTTCTATAGGAGTAATTTAACCACCTTATACCACAATCTTACCTAAATATATCATTAAATTGTCATATTTTGTATGGTGTTTGTAATAGAGGAATAAGAATACATGTAGTCATATTGTATGGTATCTTGGGTTATCTATCACCATCAATCATCGAGACCACCATCCTATGATGATGAGACAATAGTGGTGCTCCCTAAATGGATCACAGTCAAATTGTTAATTTGAGCAGCAGCAGCTATGGATAAACAAGCTAGAGTTGCAGTCCCCTAAGCACTTGATTCATGAAAAGGTTGAGGACTGTGACACTCGAGCTGCTTTCCTGATTCCCCCCCCCCCCCCCCCCCCCCCACCCTCACCTCCAGGGGTAGTACTGGCTCAAAAATGTGAGGAGTCCCATTTGCATTTTTCAGGACCCTTTAAGGACTGCAAAAACTAAATTTAAGGGGTCCCCCAGAAATATAAGGGGTCCTGAAGTTTGAGCCTTTGAAAATGGTCAAAAAAGACAAACAGTCGCTAACACAGATACGCACACCAGCGTAAGATCATACACTCATATACCTATATCGTGTCCATGTTAATCAGTAGAAGATACTTATATATAGAATGTTTTGGAAATCGCTTAAAACTTTTGCGGGAGCAATTCGGAAGCGATTTAGTGTGTTTAACAACTTTTAAAAATACAGGATTTGCATTGTATTTATCTTTTACGGACATTAATAAATTTAAAATGTAGGCACAAGATGGAGATTGACAATTTTCAGAATGTCTTAAGGTTTCCACGTCCATACATCGTCAGATTTAAGGGGTCCCTTTATTTTCGATTGGGACCCGTTAGTGAAGTTCAATATGTAAACTTACGCGTCCATTATCGTCCAACAAGAAAATAAGGGGTCCTAGGACGCGAGGACGCGCAAGAACGCGAGCCCTGCTCACCTCTCTCTCATTATATATCTCTCCCTTCTCTGACCATTGGTGAGACAGCTTCTTCTATGCAAAGGTGATATCAGCTCATATTGACTGTCTCCAGACACTGCATTGGACTATTTCTTCTTCCAAGTATAAGAGTTGATGTCAGCAGATATCATGTCACGCTTACCGACATCCTCGTAGCGAGGAGTATGGCGCACACTTGGTATAGATCACCCGTATAGAGTATCCCTGGGGTGCAATCACCCTGTATGGGTGAGAGGACCGAGCCAACGAAAGCGACGCTAGCTGTAGAAGGGCAAACACAGTATGGCATATACCTGCCTGTTCCTGGACTCCGCTAAGAGATAGCAAGAATCCAACAGAGGCAGCGGAGTCAGACGCTGTTTTAAAGCGCTGTTCTTGGGGAGAGTGGTGGTCCAGCTCTAGCTGCCTTATAGGAGTGTGCTCAATACACAAGATCTATACACTATAGTATCTTGGTGCATTTGGGGAGTTTGCATGAAACACTTGGCCTACTCCCAGACAGGGGAGTTAGTCGACCATTTGCAGCGTGTGCTTCTTAAAGGCTGATAGTACCAAGTCAAATCCTGTGCATGTGTGTGCTAGGCAATCGAACAGTGGTTCGCTAATCAGGACTGTGTGTACTTTATTGGTAATTGCCTTCTTAGCCAGGCCTCGTTGAAGAGCTTGCCATTGGATATAGGGGTCAGATATACTCCATCATAAGATGACTTGAATCATTGATAGTACAAAATTTGAAGGAGTGTTAGAGCGAGGACGCAAATCTACTTCACGCCACCGAGTATAGCGAATGGGTTATGCAGACGATATGCACTATGCACTATACCTTGTATGAATGATGATGCTCAGCAACTTTGGTGGACTTTGGTGGACATCCTATGTTCTCCAGCACACAAAAGGTAAAAGGTTTTGGTCAGATCAATGCAAGCAATGTAAATAGAGACTACCTCCCTTTCGCAGCTATTCTCCTGCATTTATCTGAGAGAGAAGATCATGTTGGTGGTAGATCTCACTGTCCTCAAACCACACTGGGACCCTGGATTATACTCACGATTAGCAAGTGCCTACAGCCTCCTCAGAACCACTCTTGCCAATATTTTAACAATGATACTGATCAGGAAAGCATTTGTAGTTATTAGTCGCCAAGGCCTCTCTTGTATTGTTGTACAACGTGATGATGTTTGAGTCTCGCAAAAGTTGTGGGGTACTGATCCTTCCTCTAAACACTATAATAATAGTAGCTTGTGGGTTGAAAAAGACCGGCTTGTCGCATTGGATAATTTCTGCTGGGATACCATCTTTTCCAGGTACTGCACCGTGAGCAAGAGAGTTGATGGCCTTGCTAAGCTCGTTCAAAGTTGGAAGTAAATCAAGCTCCTCGATGATGGGTGAAGTGGGGTGTTATATATGGCAATATCAGTGACCATGTTCTCAGTAGAATAGAGATCTTCATAGTGCTGTGCCAATCATGGCATCTGCCTAACACAGTCGGTATGGTATTGATGGTGCCACCCTTATCCTTCAGAGGAGCAACTCTGTTGATGGTGAGATTAAAGGATATATGTATCCCTGATCTTTTTCCACTAGCAAAAGACTGGATTGGATGTTTCGACACATGGTTGTGCCCTTTTCTGTCCTCAGTGCAGCAATATTTTTCTTTGAAGGGCCATTTTTTGAAATTACGGAAAAGGGTTAGGCATGGAGTAAAGTGTTATGGGCCATATAGGATTTTGGTCTATTTGCTTTATATTTTGGGTTACACAAGGATACATTACATTTTCCACAAAATTTCAATAGAGACTATCATCCCTACTCTTCATCGTCTCTGGTGTAACCTGCGTTCACAGCTTGACATACCTTTGGATTTCTTACAAATAAAATAGGTTGGTAGACTACATTTGGTGTCAGTCCATCCGCCATATCTGGTGTTCTCAAGACTCATGTATACGCAGTCTTCGTTCAATACATTGTCTGGCTCGTTAGTGAGAAAATTGTCATAATTCACCTGTAAAGTAGAATAGTGTCATTATATGATAATTATTACGAGTTACAAGTATATATATATATATATATATATATATATATATATATATATATATATATATATATATATATATATATATATATATATATATATATATATATATATATATATATATATATATATATATATATAAATAAGATACTGCTAGTTTTCTAGGTTATACATATCCAGTAAACTACGCAATAATTAATAAATTTATAGATGTTTTGAATATACTAATCTAATCTTTAAAAAATCTATTTGTTATACTGTATGATTTGGTCATTTGATGCAAACATGGATTCATATTTGTATTTGTTAATATATGTATTGTATTGTGATCATGCTATGCAAAAGTGTGAATGATTGAAAATAAATGTTAAAGAAAAAGAAAAAAAAACCTACGTAATAAGTACAATCCAAGCACCTCTTCTAACGAAATATAAGGATTAATAAAAATGTACCCATAGGTTTGGTATAACTTAGCATAGCATAGATATGCTTGCTTATAGGGGCTATAGAAACGGCCTATTGTATCGCTATACAGGCTGTCCTAAAATGATTAGTACCCATTGATGCCCAAAGTTCAACAATTTTTGTCATCATCAAAATCGAGGGGATTAGGTCCGTGGTTTTTACATCATCTTTGTCATACCGTACTATTTTATGAGAATTTTAGATCATGAATATCGGATTTATCAAATTCAAGACACACTCAATTAGGTAAAACATGGTGATTTCACCTTTTTGACAAAGTGCTAAAAAATGTGTGTGCTATTACAGCTTGTTTGAAAGAAACTTGTGTATTCTCATAATCTCTTGTCTACTCAATATAATCTTGGGTGTCTTTCTGTTGTAACTGTTATTAGTTATGGGTGTTCAATTCAGTTCAATCATTCCATTTGGGTAAAGGAAGTTTGTCACATTTGAGTGACCGCATGCATTGTTTTATTTGACAAGTGTTCAGGGACTTCTTAATGAAGTGGTATTTGGTGAATCACCAGTGGTTTAGATTTAATTTTCACATTGGTGAATGGAAGGGACTATATCATTTTTACCAAGTTTGTAGGAAATTGCTTTCCCAATATGAAAAGGGTGTACAGGGTGTCCCAAAAGTCTATGCACGACTGTGAAGCTTTGTATTTCACAAAATAAAAGTCGTATTGAAAATATGAATACATATTTAGAAAGAGGAGATGTGGGAAATAATTTTGACACCAAACATTGGAATAACATCTGTTTGTAAGGCCACCCTAGAAGTAAAATATGTATTACTGCAAAAAAATGTAATTTTATACTTCGGAGGAATAAAGTTCATAAATCCATACCTATTGAGATTAACAAAAATACGGGTAGAGTTGGTTACACGGAAAGGGATCCGTCAATTGTAATATTTAAAATTTTACATTACAGTGATATCATCATAATAACAAACTATATCACACATCATTTTCGTTTCTATAGTGAAATCTAACATGTTTTCCATGTATACAGAGACGTGTGCTAATGCAAAAACACAGTCCTAAACAATTGAATAACGTAACAGAAAAGTGAACACACACATCACACAGCTGTCAAACATGTTAGAATTTAAACATAGATGATTATTTTATTGCTGCTTGAAGGCCTCATCGAAGGTTGTTTTACCCATTTAGAATATGTTCATGTGTTCAAAAATGTATCCACCAACTTCAGAATGGATATTCTTCCTGGTGCGCGTTTCACTTTGAAATGTTTCTGAACTTTTGTTGAGTCAGTTGAACTGAGAGAGTTTCAGCGTAGAACCATACAATTTGTATTCGCTTATATATGCTGTTAACCATCTTAAATGAAGACTTTTGCTATGCAATGTTGTTTACTACGCTTATTTATGTTGTAAGTGACCGAGTTTGGTATTAAATAACATTAATGTTGCAAGGTAAGCAGTGAACTGCGACTAATGCGCAACGTTGCTTTCATACCGTTAATTTATGCGCACCTTTAGCAACAATATGTGGCATTTGGTATGGGTTGGTCTGGCATACGGCCAATGACATTCAACCCGTTTTATAATGTTGTGAGTTCACCAATAGGGTTGTGTTTGGTATCAAATGAATTTCCCAAATCTCGTCTATCAAAATATGGTTACATTTATAACATATGATTTATATTTTATGAGATATGTCTCTTCAAAAACGTCTTTACCTGTTTAAATGTTCCTCAAGTTTAGCCTCAAACTAGCTCGTTATAGAAACAAAGCTTGGGGTCGCTCATGCGTGACGATCAATTTATTTCTCTTCAAATTGAATCAAAATGAAGAAGTATTAATGCTTTGAACAACAATGTGATACAACAGCAGTTTAAATAGAAAGGAACCAAAGATATTAGCAGACAAGAGATTAAGAGAATGAATTAGTTTCTTTCAAACAAACTGTTTAAAAAACATTTTTTTGCACTTTGTCAAAAAGGTGAAATCACCATGTCTTACACAATGGAGTGTAACTTCATTAAAATAAGTCCGATATTCATGATCTAAAATTCTAATGAAAGGGTACAGTATAATAGCCAATATGACAGAAAAACAACGAATCTAATTTCATTGATTTTGATGATGATGAACAAAATTATTGAACTTGGGTATCGATGGGTACTAATCATTTTGTGACAGCCTGTATATCATGTTCAATTACATAACATTGCATAGTAATTCATACTTAGTGTTATTTGTCATCAGTTAGTATTATTCCTCATAGGGTATTTTGCATGTTTCACTATCGGTCCCCATTGTGGGAAGAAAAAAAAGAAAGAAAAAACCCACTAACGTATGGGCTTCCTGTACTATAGGATGCCCTTGCCCTATAATTAGGCATAGCACAATTCATGCTGTACAAACCTGCCACATCCATACAATTTCGTTAAATGTCCATTTTAAGGTAAACTCAATTCTAATTTATAAACAAAGGAAGGCGTATGAAAATGTGATCTTTTCACTTTATATAATTTAGTTATGTACTCTATATTGTGGGGAAGTGTCATAATGTAACCCACCTAGATATATTTCGAATATAATTATGTATTTCAGTGGTTTTAATACAGCGCGTAAAATCTACCACTGAGCGCATACATAAATCACCTGACCTGTCTCATTTCTTATATAAACAGATAATATAGGAACTGCTTTTTCCTTAAAGGTAGATGTTCCGATTTTCAACTTGAAGTTTTCTATTCTACATGAAAGGTCATCCTTAAAAACGTCGTGTTCCAAAATTTGAGATGCATAGCAATTATTGTTCTTATTTTAGACGCACAAGATGCTGTGAACTGTACCCATTGAGTAGTACACAAACTAAATCGGGGTAAACACCATTCGCGGTAATTCAACGCTATTTCGTCGATTTCTCTGTCATTATACCGAATTAGGCCGTCAAATTTCAGTATGATGATGAGAAAAATACGAGCTTTCATATGATATGAAAATCTCCGTATGTCTGAAATTATTTTGTGTTACATTCCACGTATGGGCATGCCCTTATCATATATGGTAGCCCTGACCTTCAGCTAAATCCCCATTCATGTACTATTCTAAATTTATTTCTATAACTCGAGATAGGACTGTTTGTATGAATCCACTAGTTATGCTCAAAAGACTTCAGTTTGGGGCCAAATACCTTATTTTTGGACACATTTAAAAAGAGTAAATACATATTCCAAGGAATCTATTGGTACAATTGGATTATCAAAATAACGAGTGCATCACATATGCGTTTAGATAATTATATATGCATACTTTGATAACAAATCAATGTTAAACATGGTGACACATATTATGAATGTATTAAGGAATATAATGTATATAATCATGTCTAAATAATGGCGTAAGGTACCTATTTTGCATATTTGAGATTTGACATATTAATTAGCTAATTTGCATATTTGATTAGATATCGAAATGATTGAGGTCTAAAAGATATATCTTAACGCATGTAACCATCACACCAAATGTCATTAGTTTACTACCTACAGAACTTGAGATATTTAGTTTTAATTAACTGTACCAAGGTCCAATGATTAATGTACAGGGTGGTTCAATTAAACGTTGACAGTTTTTTGAAGCCTTTTTTTTTTAAATTCTGTAGATTTTTAAAAAATCTTTTTCAATATTTATCAACTATATGATCTTGACCATCTATGCTGAAAATATCGTTACAAATAACCTTACGGTTGCAAAATAGCAGCTATTTGAACAAAGTTTGTCCCATTTCACTCTGTCCACGGCTCTGATCTCTGATTTTTTTTTTTAATTGCCCAAAACAAAATCCAAATATCGGAATTTCACCAGGTCTTTGGCTCATAAGTAACGGACTTGATGTTTCTTAAAATATACCGTATACGATTCAAGACTAATAATACTATTACGATATTGTTCAACCCCAGCTTACCCTACCCCGGGGGCGGTGTAAGGTCCCGCCCCCCCCCCCCCCCCCTACCGTGTTATTATTGGAAGTAACATTATTATGGTCAAAAACTGCAACATTCTCCTATTCAAGCAAACATTTATAGAACCTTGTTAAGTTCAGGTTATATAGTAATAGTATTGAGTTGCATTTGTAATGTATGTCATAACCAGCAGATTGGTACAAGTGAATATTTCTGGAACGATTTTAATTTTAGGTAATTATATACCAGTATTGAGTTACATTTGTAAACTACATGTATGTCGTCACTAGCAAATTGGAACGTTAATTTTTTTACATATTCAATTTCTCTAAAACGCCATCTTTCAATTTGTTTAATAACAGACACTACGTATTGCGTTCATACCGGTGTTCCGTCCGTCCAGCGAAAGACACCTTCAAGTTTGACATCGGTCAATCCTAATAAGAACAATTGACCATAAGTATTCCAAAAAATGTCATGATTATGGTCCCATATGGCGTCTATCAATTCTGAAGAAAAAAAACGATAAATAAGAAGTTGATATAAATAAAGATATATATGTTCCCAGAGGTTGATTCAATGCAATCCAAGGAGGCGTTTTGGCCATCTATACCTGATATTTATCTCCTATCGGAAGATGTATCCACGTTGCTAGAAAGCAACATTAATACTATATTTGGCTGATATCATCTACTTAGTATTTTCCTTCGATCTACACAGCAAGAGTTGGCAAGTACTGGGCTGGTGCGTGCCGGTGCATTTGCCAGCCCAGCACAAGCCCAGTACTGGACCAGTACTGGACCAGCACATGCAGCGACATGTACTGGGCATGTAAGTGTACCCACCAGTATTGGGCAAGCCGATGTGAGGACATGGTATGGGACGTTACATGTGTACATGGACAGGACTGGAAGTGGCGTACATATCCTGGCTCAGAATTGTTTGAATCATTTTGTCTCGCCGAGTGAGAATATTTCATTCTTTTCCCCTCGCATATGGTTTACAAACTTTTCAGATCTGGAATCAGCACAAAATTTCAGTTCAGAAAAATATTTTTGATTTTGTGGTATCATTCCATCAAAGAAAAGAGTAATTATTAAAGGCATATTCCTAGATTTTTGACCAAATTTCATTAAACTTTTTGGTCCTATATTTTTGAGTTTCGTAAATTTGAGGTTCTTAGTAGTCTGGGATCCACTCGCATGAAAAGGCTCTAGGGAGCACAGCACCAAGACGCTCTCCATAGACTTTACTGTTAGGAAAGGCTTTCTTAAATGGCTCTAGTTTCTATATTAGTGCGTTTGGTTCAATGAAATTTTGATATGTTTTACTCACAAGGGTATTCTACAACATATCTGAATATGAAGTAGACATCACCGTGCACTTTTTTTGATATAAGCCACCGCATAACAACGTAGTGATATGCCTACCTAAATTCGGTCTCCGGTCTGGATATTACCGCATGTGTAAATCGGTCCGTGAAATTGAAATTGACCTCAAATCACCTAGATGAAATGTCAGAACATCAACTACACATTTCAAACACAACATATTAGTGAAAAATTATATCATAAACCGTCAAAAAATAACTCTCTTTCCCGCCAAATAGGAACTATTGTCGTACTCAACTTTGATTGATCGCGACGATAGCGTGTCGCGATACCTATTTAGGTATGTGCTCCCTCTAGAAATAGTTGAACCTTGCATGAAATACACCACAAAATTTGAACAGTGTTTCTAGACTGAAATTTTGTGCTGATTTCGAATCGGGTAAGTGTAAAATCCGAACCTGTGAGGAAAGTTGTCAAATTAAAGGGATACTACCTGAATTGTGTTTTTAATGAAATTCACCTATAAAGCATTTTCTTGTGATTCTTTTAATATTTCACATTTTCTCCTCATTATTTGTCCCAAATATGATGCTCTGTAATGTTGAGAACTGATATAAAGCAATTTCGGCTCACATTAAAGGTGTATTACCCGATTTAATGGTCCACAATCCTGAAATTTGGTCAAAAATCTAGGAATATGCCTTTAATAATTACTCTTTTCTTTGATGGAATGATACCACAAAATCAAAAATATTTTTCTGAACTGAAATTTTGTGCTGATTCCAGATCTGAAAAGTTTGTAAACCATATGCGAGGGGAAAAATGTCAAATTAAAGGGATACTACCCGAATTGAGTATTTTTAATGAAATTCACCTATAAAGGATTTCTTGTGATTCTTTTAATATATCACATTTCTTTCTCATTAATTGTCCCAAATATGATGCTCTGTAATGTTGAGAACTGATATAAAGCAAATTACATTAAAGGGGTATTACCCGATTTAATGGTTCACAATCCTGAAATTTGGTCAAAAATCAAGGAAAATGCCTTTAATAATTACTCTTTTCTTTGATGGAATGATACCACAAAATCAAAATATTTGTCTGAACTGAAATTGTGTGCTGATTCCAGATCTGATAAGTTTGTAAACCATATGCGAAATTAAAGGGATACTACCCGAATTGAGTATTTTTAATGAAATTTACCTATAAAGGATTTCTTGTGATTCTTTTAATATTTCACATTTCTTTCTCATTAATTGTCCCAACTATGATGCTCTGTAATGTTGAGAACTGATATAAAGCAATTTCGGCTCACATTAAAGGGGTATTACCCGATTTAATGGTCCACAATCCTGAAATTTGGTTAAAAATCTATGAATATGCCTTTAATAACTACTCTTTTCTTTGATGGAATGATACCACAAAATCAAAAATATTTTTCTGAACTGAAATTGTGTGCTGATTCCAGATCTGATAAGTTTGTAAACCATATGCGAGGGGAAAATTCCCAAATAAAGGGATACTACCCGAATTGAGTATTTTTAATGAAATTTACCTATAAAGGATTTCTTGTGATTCTTTTAATATTTCACATTTCTTTCTCATTAATTGTCCCAACTATGATGCTCTGTAATGTTGAGAACTGATATAAAGCAATTTCGGCTCACATTAAAGGGTATTACCCGATTTAATGGTCCACAATCCTGAAATTTGGTTAAAAATCTAGGAATATGCCTTTAATAATTACTCTTTTCTTTGATGGAATGATATCATAAAATCAAAAACGTTTTTCTGAACTGAAATTTTGTGCTGATTCCAGATAAGTTTGTAAACCATGTGTGAGGGGAAATGGTCAAATTAAAGGGATACTACCCGAATTGAGAATTTTTAATGAAATTCACCTACAAAGGATTTCTTGTGATTCTTTTAATGTTTCACATTTCTTTCTCATTAATTGTCCCAAATATGATGCTCTGTAATGTTGAGAACTGATATAAAGCAATTTCGGCTCACATTAAAGGGGTATTACCCGATTTAATGGTCCACAATCCTGAAATTTGGTTAAAAATCTAGGAATATGACTTTAATAATTACTCTTTTCTTTGATGGAATGATACCACAAAATCAAAAATATTTTTCTGAACTGAAATTTTGTGCTGATTCCAGATCTGAAAAGTTTGTAAACCATATGCGAGGGGAAAATTGTCAAATTAAAGGGATACTACCCGAATTGAGTATTTTTAATGAAATTCACCTATAAAGGATTTCTTGTGATTCTTTTAATATATCACATTTCTTTCTCATTAATTGTCCCAAATATGATGCTCTGTAATGTTGAGAACTGATATAAAGCAAATTCGGCTCACATTAAAGGGTATTACCCGATTTAATGGTCCACAATCCTGAAATTTGGTCAAAATTGTCAAATTAAAGGGATACTACCCGAATTGAGTATTTTTAATGAAATTCACCTATAAAGGATTTCTTGTGATTCTTTTAATATATCACATTTCTTTCTTATTAATTGTCCCAAATATGATGCTCTGTAATGTTGAGAACTGATATAAAGCAAATTCGGCTCACTTTAAAGGGGTATTACCCGATTTAATGGTCCACAATCCTGAAATTTGGTCAAAAATCAAGGAATATGCCTTTAATAATTACTCTTTTCTTTGATTGAATGATACCACAAAATCAAAAATATTTTTCTGAACTGAAATTGTGTGCTGATTCCAGATCTGATAAGTTTGTAAACCATATGCGAGGGGAAAATTGTCAAATTAAAGGGATACTACCCGAATTGAGTATTTTTAATGAAATTCACCTATAAAGGATTTCTTGTGATTCTTTTAATATTTCACATTTCTTTCTCATTAATTGTCCCAAATATGATGCTCTGTAATGTTGAAAACTGATATAAAGCAATTTGGCTCACACTAAAGGGGTATTACCCGATTTTATGGTCCACAATCCTGAAATTTGATCAAAAATCTAGGAATATGCCTTTAATAACTACTCTTTTCTTTGATGGAATGATACCACAAAATCAAAAATATTTTTCTGAACTGAAATTGTGTGCTGATTCCAGATTTGATAAGTTTGTAAACCATATGCGAGGGGAAAATTCCCAAATAAAGGGATACTACCCGAATTGAGTATTTTTAATGACATTTACCTATAAAGGATTTCTTGTGATTCTTTTAATATTTCACATTTCTTTCTCATTATTTGTCCCAACTATGATGCTCTGTAATGTTGAGAACTGATATAAAGCAATTTCGGCTCACATTAAAGGGGTATTACCCGATTTAATGGTCCAAAATCCTGAAATTTGGTTAAAAATCTAGGAATATGCCTTTAATAATTACTCTTTTCTTTGATGGAATGATACCATAAAATCAAAAACATTTTTCTGAACTGAAATTTTGTGCTGATTCCAGATAAGTTTGTAAACCATGTGTGAGGGGAAATGGTCAAATTAAAGGGATACTACCCGAATTGAGAATTTTTAATGAAATTCACCTACAAAGGATTTCTTGTGATTCTTTTAATGTTTCACATTTCTTTCTCATTAATTGTCCCAAATATGATGCTCTGTAATGTTGAGAACTGATATAAAGCAATTTCGGCTCACATTAAAGGGGTATTACCCGATTTAATGGTCCACAATCCTGAAATTTGGTTAAAAATCTAGGAATATGCCTTTAATAATTACTCTTTTCTTTGATGGAATGATACCACAAAATCAAAAATATTTTTCTGAACTGAGATTTTGTGCTGATTCCAGATCTGAAAATTTGGAAACCATATGCGAGGGGAAAATTGTCAAATAAAGGGATACTACCCGAATTGAGTATTTTTAATGAAATTCACCTATAAAGGATTTCTTGTGATTCTTTTAATATATCACATTTCTTTCTCATTAATTGTCCCAAATATGATGCTCTGTAATGTTGAGAACTGATATAAAGCAAATTCGGCTCACATTAAAGGGGTATTACCCGATTTAATGGTCCACAATCCTGAAATTTGGTCAAAAATCAAGGAATATGCCTTTAATAATTACTCTTTTCTTTGATGGAATGATACCACAAAATCAAAAATATTTTTCTGAACTGAAATTGTGTGCTGATTCCAGATCTGATAAGTTTGTTATCCATATTCGAGGGGAAAATTGTCAAATTAAAGGGATACTACCCGAATTGAGTATTTTAAATGAAATTCACCTATAAAGGATTTCTTGTGATTCTTTTAATATTTCACATTTCTTTCTCATTAATTGTCCCAAATATGATGCTCTGTAATGTTGAGACTGATATAAAGCAATTTCGGCTCACATTAAAGGGGTAATACCCGATTTAATGGTCCACAATCCTGAAAATTGGCCAAAAATCTAGGAATATGCCTTTAATAATTACTCTTTTCTTTGATTGAATGATACCACAAAATCAAAAATATTTTTCTGAACTAAAATTGTGTGCTGATTCCAGATCTGATAAGTTTGTAAACCATATGCGAGGGGAAATTGTCAAATTAAAGGGATACTACCCGAATTGAGTATTTTTAATGAAATTCACCTATAAAGGATTTCTTGTGATTCTTTTAATATTTCCCATTTCTTTCTCATTAATTGTCCCAAATATGATGCTCTGTAATGTTGACAACTGATATAAAGCAATTTCGGCTCACATTAAAGGGGCATTACCCGATTTAATGGTCCACAATCCTGAAATTTGGTCAAAAATATAGGAATATGCCTTTAATAATTACTGTATTCTTTGATGGAATGATACCACAAAACAAACAAAAATCTGAACTGAAATTTTGTACTGATTCCAGATCTGATAAGTTTGTAAGCCATATGCGGGGGGGGGGGGGGGGGGGGGGGGGTTGTCAAATTAAAGGGATACTACCCGAATTGAGTATTTTTAATGAAATTCACCTACAGGCTGTCCCAAAATGATTAGTACCCATCGGTGCCCAAAGTTCAATACATTTTTTCATCATCAAAGTCAATGAGATTAAATCCGTTGTTTTTTATCATATTTGCTATGCTGTACCCTTTCATTAGAATTTTAGATCATGAATATCGGTCTTATTTTAATGAAGTTACACTCCATTGTGTAAGACATGGGGATTTCACCTTTTTGGCAAAGTGCAAAATAAAGGTTTTTAAACAGCTATAGTTTGAAAGAAACTAATACATTCTCTTAATCTCTTGCCTGCTAATACCTTTGGTTCCTTTCATTTTAAACTGCTGCTGTATTATATATATTTTTGTTCAAACCATTAATACTTCTTCATTTTGATTCAATTTTAAGAGTAAAAATGGTTCGTCACGCATGAGCGACCCCACACTTTGTTTCTATAATGAGCTAGTTTTGAGGCTAAACTTGAGGGACATTTAAACAGGTAAAGACGTGGTCATGGATAATTAGCAGTGGCTTAGACTTCTTTTTCATATTGGGGATGCAATTTCCTACACATTTGGTTAAAATTATATAGTCCCTTAGTGTTTAACCTCACGAAAGCCATTCTCCAATGTGAAAATGAAATCTAAGCCACTGGTGATTCACCAAATACCACTAGTCATTTAGAAGTCCCTAAACACTTGTCAAATAAAACAATGCATGGGGTCACTCAAGTGTGACAAACTTCTTTTACCCGTTAAATTGAATTAAGGAGAAGAATTATTAATGATTTGAACACCCATAACTAATAACAGTTACAACAGAAAACACACAAGATTATATTGAGTAGACAAGAGATTATGAGAATACACAAGTTTCTTTCAAACAAGCTGTAATAGCACACACATTTTTAGCACTTTGCCAAAAAGGTGAAATCACCATGTTAAATGAAGTGTATCTTGAGTTTGATAAATCCGATATTCATGATCTAAAATTCTAATGAAATAGTACAGTACGATAAAAATAATGTAAAAACAACGGACCTAATCCTATCGAATTGGATGATGACAACAATTATTGAACTTTGGGCATCGATGGGTACTAATCATTTTGGGACAGCCTGTATAAAGGATTTCTTGTGATTCTTTTAATATTTCACATTTCTTTGTCATTACTTTTCCCAAATATGATGCATTCTTTCTAGTTCTTAGACATTTTTTTTTTTTTTTTTTTTATTATTATTTTTTTTTTTGGGGGGGAGGGGGTATTTTGGGTCTAATACTACTATTTGCTATTGAATGATTACATTTATGATACGAACTTGCTTTAGAACGGTTTAAAACCTCGGTATTATGAATTACATCTGCATTATATTTTATATGGTGTCTGTAAATATGTTTTCCATGACGAAATATCATGATTTGTACGCTCAAGGTTGTGATTTCAGCTCTAGAGACACTTTGTTTACAGTGGAAGTATTGGCCATATTCAGCTTGTACATGAAAAATGTACCTATGTTGATGTCAAATAGGCACTTCGTTAAATACCCTACTGATAAACAAAAAAATCCTCATACAATTTATACCAGAGGAATTCAATGACAGGGTAATAATAAACTTAGCCAGATAAACCACCAGAGAAGGGGCAGGAGCTGATGACAGATATGCCTGGCCATACATACACAGCTAGTGTTTACATTATGACAGGTAATGTTTACATTATGCCAGTAAGCCCAGACCATGCTCAGACAATGTTCTGAATTCATGCCTGTGTCTTAGTTATGTCATGTATTATGTGCTGTATAAGCTAACTGTCACTGCAGACAAGAACTAGATCTATCATTTTGGGGAGGTGTCCTTGCTGACAGATATGTCACAATATTTGAGTTAGGGTGTTTAGAAATCATAACAAGTAATGGAATCATAACATCAAGTTTGACACAGTGGGACTATTGATTGGCTGGGTAGGCGTACAAGTAAAATGTTCCATTCGTGCCCTCACGGGCACTCATGGAACAACGTTTACTTATGTATTTTATTCACTGCTTTTTGTGTATATTAACCGTTGAGTCATCATTGCCATATTGACTAACTTGCTCTGTAACATGAAAAGCTGGCTAAATATCAAGATGGTTTATTGTAAGTACTAAATGATGATTATATGAACTAAATAAAATCATTAAAGAAAGGGTATATATAGACAAATGTATGGGGCATCTGAAATCACAACCATGTAACCATTTAACTAGGTTCATACCGTTTAATCTAATAAACGTGCAGTCGAAGATTTCGCTTGCTTTGTACACCATTTACTTAGTATTACTGCTATTTACACGTTAACCACTAAAACTATTTAAAACATGGGTTTCATGAGACATGTATCCTTTTTTACACGTTAAATAATATGGAAATGTGTTTGTAAAGAAAATACTGCCTAGTTTTCGTGTTGTCAATCAATGATTTCTGTATATTTTAACCGTTGGAACATAATAGGACCAGCACCTTTATAGGTGAATTTCATTAAAAATACTCTATTCGGGTAGTATCCCTTTAATTTGACAATTTTCCCCTTGCATATGGTTTACAAACTTATCAGATCTGGAATCAGCACAAAATTTCAGTTCAGAAAAATGTTTTTGATTTTGTGGTATCATTCCATCAAAGAATATAGAGCAATTATTAAAGGCATATTCCTAGATTTTTGACCAAATTTCAGGATTGTGGACCATTAAATCGTGTAATACCCTTTTAATATAAGCCAAAATTGCTTTATATCAGTCTCAACATTACAAAGCATCATATTTGGGACAATTAATGAGAAAGAAATGTGAAATATTAAAAGAATCACAAGAAATCCTTTATAGGTGAATTTCATTAAAAATACTCAATTCGGGTAGTATCCCTTTAATTTGACAATTTTCCCCTCGCAAATGGTTTACAAACTTATCAGATCTGGAATCAGCACAAAATTTCAGTTCAGAAAAATGTTTTTGATTTTATGGTATCATTCCATCAAAGAAAAGAATAATTATTAAAGGCATATTCCTAGATTTTTAACCAAATTTCAGTATTGTGGACCATTAAATCGGGTAATACCCCTTTGATGTGAGCCGAAATTGCTTTATATCAGTTCTCAACATTACAGAGCATCATATTTGGGACAATTAATGAGAAAGAAATGTGAAATATTAAAAGAATCACAAGAAATCCTTTATAGGTGAATTTCATTAAAAATACTCAATTCGGGTAGTATCCCTTTAATTTGACAATTTTCCCCTCGCATATGGTTTACAAACTTATCAGATCTGGAATCAGCACACAATTTCAGTTCAGAAAAATATTTTTGATTTTGTGGTATCATTCCATCAAAGAAAAGAGTAATTATTAAAGGCATATTCCTAGATTTTTGACAAAATTTCAGGATTGTGGACCATTAAATCGGGTAATACTCCTTTAATGTGAGCCGAATTTGCTTTACATCAGTTCTCAACATTACAGAGCATCATATTTGGGACAATTAATGAGAAAGAAATGTGAAATATTAAAAGAATCACAAGAAATCCTGAATTTCATTAAAAATACTCAATTCGGGTAGTATCCCTTTAATTTGACAATTTTCCCCTCGCATATGGTTTACAAACTTATCAGATCTGGAATCAGCACACAATTTCAGTTCAGAAAAATATTTTTGATTTTGTGGTATCATTCCATCAAAGAAAAGAGTAATTATTAAAGGCATATTCCTAGATTTTTGACCAAATTTCAGGATTGTGGACCATTAAATCGGGTAATACCCCTTTAATGTGAGCCGAATTTGCTTTATATCAGTTCTCAACATTACAGGGCATCATATTTGGGACAATTAATGAGAAAGAAATGTGATATATTAAAAGAATCACAAGAAATCCTTTATAGGTGAATTTCATTAAAAATACTAAATTCAGGTAGTATCCCTTTAATTTGACAATTTTCCCCTCGCATATGGTTTACAAACTTTTCAGATCTGGAATCAGCACAAAATTTCAGTTCAGAATTTTTTTTTTGATTTTGTGGTATCATTCCATCAAAGAAAAGAGTAATTATTAAAGGCATATTCCTAGATTTTTAACCAAATTTCAGGATTGTGGACCATTAAATCGGGTAATACCCCTTTGATGTGAGCCGAAATTGCTTTATATCAGTTCTCAACATTACAGAGCATCATAGTTGGGACAATTAATGAGAAAGAAATGTGAAATATTAAAAGAATCACAAGAAATCCTTTATAGGTAAATTTCATTAAAAATACTCAATTCGGGTAGTATCCCTTTATTTGGGAATTTTCCCCTCGCATATGGTTTACAAACTTATCAGATCTGGAATCAGCACACAATTTCAGTTCAGACAAATATTTTTGATTTTGTGGTATCATTCCATCAAAGAAAAGAGTAGTTATTAAAGGCATATTCCTAGATTTTTGATCAAATTTCAGGATTGTGGACCATAAAATCGGGTAATACCCCTTTAGTGTGAGCCAAATTGCTTTATATCAGTTTTCAACATTACAGAGCATCATATTTGGGACAATTAATGAGAAAGAAATGTGAAATATTAAAAGAATCACAAGAAATCCTTTATAGGTGAATTTCATTAAAAATACTCAATTCGGGTAGTATCCCTTTAATTTGACAATTTTCCCCTCGCATATGGTTTACAAACTTATCAGATCTGGAATCAGCACACAATTTCAGTTCAGAAAAATATTTTTGATTTTGTGGTATCATTCCATCAAAGAAAAGAGTAATTATTAAAGGCATATTCCTAGATTTTTGACCAAATTTCAGGATTGTGGACCATTAAATCGGGTAATACCCCTTTAATGTGAGCCGAATTTGCTTTACATCAGTTCTCAACATTACAGAGCATCATATTTGGGACAATTAATGAGAAAGAAATGTGAAATATTAAAAGAATCACAAGAAATCCTGAATTTCATTAAAAATACTCAATTCGGGTAGTATCCCTTTAATTTGACAATTTTCCCCTCGCATATGGTTTACAAACTTATCAGATCTGGAATCAGCACACAATTTCAGTTCAGAAAAATATTTTTGATTTTGTGGTATCATTCCATCAAAGAAAAGAGTAATTATTAAAGGCATATTCCTAGATTTTTGACCAAATTTCAGGATTGTGGACCATTAAATCGGGTAATACCCCTTTAATGTGAGCCGAATTTGCTTTATATCAGTTCTCAACATTACAGAGCATCATATTTGGGACAATTAATGAGAAAGAAATGTGATATATTAAAAGAATCACAAGAAATCCTTTATAGGTGAATTTCATTAAAAATACTAAATTCAGGTAGTATCCCTTTAATTTGACAATTTTCCCCTCGCATATGGTTTACAAACTTTTCAGATCTGGAATCAGCACAAAATTTCAGTTCAGAATTTTTTTTTTGATTTTGTGGTATCATTCCATCAAAGAAAAGAGTAATTATTAAAGGCATATTCCTAGATTTTTGATCAAATTTCAGGATTGTGGACCATAAAATCGGGTAATACCCCTTTAATATGAGCCAAATAGCTATATCAGTTCTCAGCATCATAGAGCATCATATTTGGGACAAGTAATGAGAAAGAAATGTGAAATATTAAAGAAAATCACAAGAAAATGATTTATAGGTGAATTTCATTTTTAAAAAACCCATAATTCGGGTAGCATCCCTTTAATTTGACAACTTTCATAAAAAAAAACCATCTTCAACAATTAAAATATCCCTCCTATAACAAAATCACCCACAATATCCACGGCATGAGCTGGACACGCCAATGCGTACACATGTATTGTGTCATTTCATGCACACATTGGCTGGACACGCCAATGTCGCATTTGCTGGGCTTGTCCATGTATACATCGGCTGGGAACGTTCGTACGTACTGGGCTGGTACTTGCCGGAGTTTGCCGTGTACAGGGTGTCCCAAAAAAATTAACACTCCGGGCAAATAAGATATCTTAAAAGGACAGGAACACACGGGTCTAATCTTGATGTATTATGAAAGCTGAGTAAATAAGCTTTCATTTGCATTTATATGCTTCAGCAAACATGAGGAAGCAAAATCGGCTTGGTCCAATCCTCTCAGTATGCAAGTAAAGCTTTTAAAATGCACGAAGCAAGACGCAACATGATTAAATCATACACACACATCAGTTAATCTCTTCTTTGTTCTTTTCAACGCATTCTTTCGATTCTTTTCAAGCTTAAAAGACATAAATAAATATATTCCACATAAATTATAGGTATTTTGTCATGTGTTCAAGTTCTATACTCATTTTCTTTGTGCAATGGGTAGCTGTCAGTAAAGCAGTCTTTAAAATTGAAATTGAAACATTTCATGTTCTTCATTTTGTTGAGATGGTCTATCCAATTAAATAAATTAACTAATATTGCACTGAAATAAAACTAGTATTGCACTGAAATTAACCATAAATCAATTGCACGTAATGAATAGTCAACTGAAGTCTCAAGCTGTCATATTCTTGTTCATCGGCCACCTCGACCTTCCACATGTCCACCATTATTCGTAATCATAGTTGTAATTAATGCAAATTGGACCAAGCCGATTTTGCTTCCTCATGTTTGCTGAAGTATATCTCTCGTTCTAAATAACCAATTGAAACGCAATAAAATGCAAATGAAAGCTTATTTTACCCAGCTTTCATAATACATCAAGATTAGACCCGTGTGTTCCTGTCCTTTTAAGATATCTTATGTGTCCGGAGTGTTAACATTTTTTTGGACACCCTGTATATTGTGGTTTTTTTAAATGCTTAAAAAATAATGATACTTTTTGTGGTATCATTGTATAATCGAAAAAAGTCCATATTATTATTGAGAGAAATATGAAAACTCTCAATGATTACTTCCTCGGATGAACTATGCTTTTTCTGTACATAACAATGCAAAACAGGTGTTGAATTGGCTCCATTGTCCCATAGCCCGATGTTGATCTGCTGAATGTTGGAATTAAATTGAAGCAACCTCAAGGTGTATTTATTACAATTACATAAAAAAATGAATCGTGATGTGAACTCTGAACCGTGTATAATATACACCCAGTAAACTCTTAGAGGATTACAAAACGGTTCTCAGTTTGTCCACTAGGCTCCATGAAACCTGATTCAGGAATGAAACCAATAAGGGTTCTCCGTACATATTCAACAAACCTATTACGGTCTATGGAATAAAACGACGTTAGCCATCAAGGAGCAACGAACAATATACAGGTTGTATGGTTTTTCGATTTTGATTGATTGATTGATTGATTGATTGATTGATTGATTGATTGATTGATTGATTGATTGATTGATTGATTGATTGATTGATTGATTGATTGATTGATTGATTGATTGATTGATTGATTGATTGATTGATTGATTGATTTATTGAATGATTGATTTATTGATTTATTGATTTATTGATTTATTGATTTATTGATTTATTGATTTATTGATTTATTGATTGATTTATGTATTGATTGATTGGTTGATTGATTGATTGATTGATTGATTGATTGATTGATTGATTGATTGATTGATTGATTGATTGATTGATTGATTGATTGATTGATTGATTGATTGAGTGATTTATTGATTTATTGATTTATTGATTTATTGATTTATTGATTTATTGATTTATTGATTTATTGATTTATTGATTTATTAATTTATTGATTTATTGATTTATTGATTTATTGATTTATTGATTTATTGACTCACCAACAATGAAGTTATTTTCCTCTTCACTATGAATACTGGGGAGATCAGCGTCCATACTGTTACAAATGCTTTGTGCCTCGGAGGAAGTGACATTTATAACAGTAATGAGATAACAGCTATTTTCAAAAGCACTCCAACCTGGTTCACATGCGGTTTCTTGTCATGAAAATAACAACAATTGATCATCATTAATAACAAACATGCAGCAAATGTAAAAGCGGAATTATTTTCAGAATCACATTGAATAATTCAACATTATTCAGTATTTAACAATAAAATCACGGCCTATATAAATATTCATCGTCATATTAATATCAATAATAGTATAATAGTGATGCAGTTTTCTTACGGCAGTCAAATTCATCGGATCCATCGAGGCAATCAAGGTGGTTATCGCATACAAACGATTGGTTCAAGCACCCAAAGTCAGAGACACACCAAAAATCACTGTGACTACAGGGTTCTGATAACAAAATAAATAGAGAATTCACTGTTACGACGAAGGGCTAGTTACAGAAGTTACACAGAAATACTGTGATTTCAAGGTATTAGAGTAGAAACCAGAGATCAGTTGTGACTAGAAGTGCCTATAATGGTGAAGAGAATACATACAAGAAAAAATTTCACCGTTTCTCGATAGGAATCATTCAAATGTTGTTGTATAGCTCCATTGGCAGAAATATTTTTTACACGTCTTACACTGCCGATAAATGTGTTCAAAAATCGAATAAAATCAGATTTGGATTAGGCGGATTATGTGGGATAGCTGATTATCGCTTTCGTGACTACGTTAAGGAGTTACACTACACAGGGCGTGTCAAAAAGTATTTCATGTGAAATTATCATGATCAGCAATCTTGAATTTGTCAGAAGAATTTTGTCCCTCCATCGTTGTCAAATTATGGCGAATCTACCAGACATGTAAAATTTAGCTTTGGCCACTTTCGATGTGCAACTCTTTCATAATGGAATGGCGTGTATTTTTTTTTTTGCTGGTAAACTGTATCAAGATAATCTCATCACCACGTTAAAATTGACAGTAATACGTCACTGATTCAATGTATCACATCGACACGACATGTAGCAAATAAGTTCATCTTACCGCAGTTAGTTGATTCACTCTCGAGCAAACAATCGGACCTCTCACTGCAAATCAGCACAGACCCGTCAACACACCAGCGTCCGTTACTACACAAGTGATTATCAGATTCACAAAATCTACCTGTTAAGGTACATTGTTTAAAATCCTAAGAAGCTGGTATTGATATAATACACCTAGCACAAAAAGTCACTGACCAAGGGCTTTGATGTTGACTTATCCAAAATCAAAAGTCGATACGAAGAATCTGAGATATGCATTTAATGAGCAAATTTCACCCCGTAGTTTGTAAAAATTCATAAAAATCGAGTGAATAGTTTTAAAGTTATGATTAAAAAAATCCAAAATTGCTAGATTATGATGTAAAGACACTAATTTTTTTTTTTAACCTAAATTTTTTTTTGTTGAAATTTTGACCAAAAAGCGCCAACTTTTTTCACTGTTTTTGTCAATATTTCAAAAAATATTAAATTAGGTTTTAAAAAAACAAGTCCCTCAGTTAGTGTCTTTACATCATAATCGAGCAATTTGGGGTTTTTTTTACTCAAAATTATTTTTGTTGGCTTTGTTTAACTTTTTGGGTCAAAAACGTGATTTTTTTTTTGTGATTTTCTCAACAAAAAACCCATTTTTTTCTAAATTATTTCCAAAAATGTATACTTTTATATACATTTGAGTCATAATTGAATAATTACAGCACTCGCAAAATTCAAAAAGTGACTTCTACATGTATGAGTCCCCCCCCGTAGGAAAATGCGCACGGGTGATCACAATAAAAAATAATAATAATAAAAAAAATCGCCGCGCACCTTCGGTTTGGACTACCTCTCCCCTACCTTTTTTTTTTTTTTTTTTTTTTAAAGCATAGGTAGAATCCGATACACGCGGGATAAAATTAAGGATACATGTCAGATATTATTACTCTATTTGATGCGGAAAGTTGATAAATATAAAACACATACCTTGAGGCATAATTCTCTGAACATTGATATGAAATCCTCGAAAAGCATACTTCTCATCGGATTCAAATCGCATCCAGATACGTTGATCGTCAATCACCACCATTGTCCCGGATGCTATGGACTTTGACTCTTGCAATATCTGAGTATGGTTACCACGGCCCAAGGTGAAATAGTCGATATTTTTGGTTTTCAAATACAGCAAAGTCAATTCCATAAAGATGAGGGCGTAATTGCCGTCGTCGTTGGATGTAAAAATCCAGGTACATTTGAAGTTGTCAGGATAAAACACAGGATATCCGGGCGTCGAAACATTGAAGGCATCGCCGATAATTACGTCATCCACGCTATGTAGACAATCTATGACAATTGAATTAATAATAATAATAATAATAATAATAATAATAATTAAATTATTTGTGATTGCTCTCTGGAATTGTTGCCGATACCACCACCAAGCAACACAATTGTTTGCTGGTGGATAGTTGTCGGCAAACGCAAACAAATAGCAGTTATTTTGTGCGGCTTATATCGCGGTTTAACTACAAGAGCTGCATTTTGCTTCAATGGTTTTGGGCACCTGTGGTTTATACGCCGTGCGTCTTTTACCGTGGTCATTACGGTACAGATACTAATTCAAATCAAAACAATTCAAATGCTAATCTCTCGGACTTTGTTTTTCCCGAAGGTGCGTTATTTCGATGATGTGTTATTTTGAATTAAACATAGGTGCGATATTTCGAATGACACCTTCGGAAATAGCATTTGGCTAAATTCTGAATAACGCACTTTCAGAATAACGCACCGTTGGTTCAATTCGGAATAACACTTGGACTAACGCACATTCTGAATTTGTTCTGGACTTAAACATCAAACAAACAAAATTGTCGTATGTATTTCGTTTTTAAAACATCTTTATCCCTTATTGTTAACAACGTGATATCTTGAATATAAATGATCTGTATGGATTGCATTAAGCGTGTTAATTACAAACTTGCAAAATTGAAATAAGATGGAGTAACGTACTTTAGGTAGGGCATACAATTAACTTATTACAAACTTCAAGTTCAAAGTACATATTTTTTCCGTACCTTATGTATTAATTGTAATGCGATCTGAGAAAACCCGCAAGATGGTGGCATTTTCATTGGAGATTTTTATATCATAAGGAAGCTAAAACTGTGCTGATTAGAGAACTGTTTCGATCATTTTTCTACGATCACTACAAAAAAGTTATGAGTGACTGATGATTGGATTGTGATGTCATCAAAAGCTGCAAAACAAGAAATCATGAGAACAGGCCAAAAAAGATACATAATTCAATAGAATAACATTATAAGGTTAATAAAAAAGTAACTTAAGTAATTTTTTGAAGGTGAAATTTCATGAAAGATGATGAAACAAAGTAGGCCTATTGGAATTTAATTTTCTTTAAAACAATCTAAACTTTTCTTCTTTTTTTTAATTTAAATTTTACCCATAATCCCTAGTTCACATTTTGCGACATCCGACGGGCTTTCACAGATCGCATCTCAATTGTGTAAGAAGCGCCTTAAATGTGTTTCACCTTTTTTTCGTAAAAAAGGAGAATATTTAAATTAAAAAAAAATAATTACATACCCGCATCCGTTGTTAAGATGCAATCGATGTTAACTAACGTGTAAATCACCAGCAATCCGATATTCAAAGCCATTTTAATGCATCCTGTGTAGAGTCAAAACAAGCAAAAGGATACGTGGGTTAAGCTCTTCTCCTCATATACAAGGAATCGACGAGCGGAGTTGTCTTATAAACGGAGTTAAATTACTATCTTGACACACACCCGCCAACATGATCATAACTGGTAACCGCTATATTAAAGTTTTCCGACGGACTACTAGGAGAACTAATTTGGTGACAGGAAGTTGAATCTCACCTTTGCTCCCTGGTCATGTCAGAGGGCAGCGTTTCCCGCCAATGAATTGGGCTGACCATTGGGTCAGCCACCTTGCTCATTATAAATTTATCATTTGACTATAACCAGATCGGTCACCCTTATCAGTTGGAGAAGAAAAACCATCCTCCACTCCCTTGTATCAAATGCTGATTCGCAAGCAGGGCAATCTACCATTATGCATTGTCGTTGTCCAGGCATGGTATTTCGCAGTTGTGTACCAGGCATGGTAATCGGGTTGTATACCAGGCATGGTAATATGTGGTGGTGTACCAGGCGTGGTAGTCGGGGTTGTGTACCAGGCAAAGTAATCGGGGTGTGTACCAGGCATGTGTAATATGGAGTTATGTACCAGGCATGGTATATTTGGTTTGGACCAGGCGTGGTCATGGCACCAGGGTTGGTGCAGGAGCGGTTTTGCTCATGGGGGTGTTTAGGCCTCAAGATGTCAACATTTCAGATTAAAATTGTGAAAATTAATGGTAATTATCAGGAAAGATGAAAAGGATAATATTATTGTACGGTTATGTGATAAATGTATGGGGAAAATTGTCCGAAGTAGAAATGTTATTATAGTGGGAAAATTGGCCGTAAGGACAAACTAAAGTGGTAATGACATGTTAAAAATTAAAATTGGATAGCTTAAACTTCAACAGCAGAATTCCCGGGATATTTAACATATTACACCGTACGTGAAGTCCATCGTCATTTACATGGCGAGGGCACAAATAACTTTTACAGGTAACACATTTCAAGTCAATGCTACTTTGCATCATGATATGTATAATTGCTGTTGATGTGTACAACTATTGCCAAGTAGCGGGTGATCAAACAAAGGTCACGAAATAAATAATCTGGTTGTAGTCAAATGCTACCACTACCTTAACCTCTTATGCGTTAACTGTCTATTCACTTATCTGGCAACAAACGTGTATATACATCGATTTGATGTTGACACAAAAATAATTCATATATAATGTACTTTGGAGATATTTTCAAAGTCGAATATGCCACAACATGATATAAGTTCGTCTCCATACCCGATCATAGTTGACACTTCACGAATACGTATCAGTTTCTCCAGTATCGGCAGCGTTAGGGACATCGGGTTACTTGAAATATCCTTTTCCGTCTAACATAGTGAGCATAAGTTTGGATATATTTACTACTTCTATGATTTTTTTATTTTAAATATCTTCTTAATTTGGAGATTGAAATATATCAGGTGGGCAAAACGAGAAAAAAATCAGTTAATTTTCAAAAATGTTAAAATCATGAGATTAAACTGTCTGTAGATATTACATAGGATTGATTTGGAAAATATCTGCTAAATACCACAAATAAACTGTTGGCAAATCTTTGCGTTACGAATACTAAAAAATGCTGAAAACAGTTAATCAGCATAATTAGCAGACGACGCGGGACGTGATCGTGATTAACGTAACATATGTTAAATATATTATATTATGTATGTGGCTATACTCGAACGGGGGGAGTCTGAATTTGATTTTTTTTTCTCGATTTTCGAACCCATTTGGTGCGATTTGGTATGTACTTTTGAGCGATATTTATTGTAAAGCAATCACTTTATTTCTGATCAATTATTGGCTTTTTGTGTAGGCCTATGCCAGAAAGTTAAACTATATAGAACGTGGTGCACTGCAAAAAGTAAACACTAATAAACGCTAAGATTTAATCGGTCAGTTTTTAATCCCCCCAGTTTCTACTCGCGAAAACTTACCGCTAAGTTCATCGATCTTAGTCGATGGGCCACGACATTTGACCTTTTTTAATTGCTCCACAATGTGTATAACCCAACGTGACACGGTTCACTTTTTTGTCTCTATTTTTGCAACAAATTACGTTGTTTTATCAGTTAAACATTGGACTTTTTTGTCTCTAAATGTGCCATTTGAAATATAATTGCAATGTAGAAAAGAATCTACGGCTTGTTCAATATGCGGATCCCGCATTTTTTATCGTTCGATTTATGGTGTGTTCTTACGAAACCCGGGGTCTAACCACTATTGCTTCGCGTGGCCGCCACTGATTAATAATGCATTTATAAAGCGCCAGCTTTCTAGACAGCCTATTCCGAAGCGCTTTACATACCAAAACAAATACAAATTAAACATGCGCAACTGACCTGAAAATGAGCATAACATACAAACAAAAAAAACAATATAAACATGAGAAATAACATAAAACTCTATAATTATATTAAACTTGGGAAACAGGTAAAAAACAGGTAGCGCATAAAGAAAATGCTCTATCACTATACGAAGACAAAGCTTTTGGTGTTGAAAGCAAAAAGTTTATAATATGCTGATATATGAGTCCTTGTTGGCTCATAAGGAGTAAGAAGATGCAATGTTAGAATAAAGGACACAAACAACAGGTATAAATCGTGTTTCAAATTTTAAAATGCATGTTATATTTGGTTAATATTATTTAACTTATATTATTTGTTTTATTATGGTTACTTAATAAATATTATATTTGCGGCATTATAAATTCAATAAAAATCATATCAAAACCATAATACGAATACATTTTGTCTCAAGAAATGAATAAAACGTCAACTAATAAACATGACGCAAAGTATGTATAAACATAAAATACACGTGGGTCGATGTCGTCAATGGTAAATCGCCAAAGGCAAATTGTTACGATTTACCTTCGTACAAAAGCACGCGTAATCAACGATTTACCGTATCAATAAATATAATATATACCTTTTTTTTATTTAACAATGGTTAATTGTTCCATTGCGTGTTGTTTCAATGAGGATCGGGCAACGGTTTACCTTTACCATTCTTCATACTTTACCACCGAGCTTACTGTTATCCTTTAGCGATTAGCTCAGTTGGTTAGTGCGTTGTATTATCTCTACCTTAATCGTCAATGTCGTGGGTTCGAATCTTACAGCCGTATATAGTCTATATTCATTTCCTTAATATTAAGTAAATAATATTACATATCTATTTATTGCATTTATTTTTTCAACTTTCAATTTTTCATTGGTGCCTTTCCGATCTCTCTTTATTTCTTTATATAATATGTTCTTTCATTATTTCTTTCCTTTATTTCCTGATCCATTTCTTATGAATTTATTTATTTATTTACTGTCTTTATGTGGTTATATAGTTCGTAATTATTGTAAGTAATATCATTGTTTACTTAACATAATTATTTGTGCAACATTTATATACACATTCACCGTGTGCGTCTCATGCGTATCGTTTTAAACGCTATTTATGCGTTGAAATGGGCTAACAAAAATTGATAAAAGTGACCGTTTCCTAAAAGTGATTTGTCAAATGCAACCATCTTGTCACAATGTATTGCGCATTATGTGAGTAAAAACATATGTAAATCTCGTTGAAATCAAATGTCTGGTTCGTAAGTTATGATGAATACCGTGATACATGATACCGCATATTTAGGAAACCTCAGACAATGTTAGACAAAAGTGTTCGAACACTTTGTAGGTGTAATTTAAAGTATTCCCCCTTCCACCTACCTGATCAATGTTGAATCCCACAATTTGCCCACCATCAGCACAGGGCCTCGCAACATTGATCGGTGTGGGGAAGGAGGAGGGATATGAGTAAGGAAATACTTCATGCTACCAGAAACAAGTTTTTATTTTCACGTGACTCAAATAGCGTGCCTGTTATGGTCCAATAAGCGTGGCAATTAGCGTCTGTCGAGCAAATCGAAAGCTGAAGACAGGTCCCAGAAATTGTACGACCGACGGATTGCTTAGTCGACGCGACGCATGCGCACATGACTCGAGGTGTCATCTTACCGTCGGGCGTAGAAGCGTCCGTCGTCCAAATCGAAAGCTCCCTATTATTGTGAATGACAGTTCAGTTCAGTTCAGTTTATTTTCCACAAATGAGATACATAATAATGACAATACAATTAATATACTATGGTAGGTTGACCAAATCAGAGCAGAGCTCGGGAAGTACTGGCCACCTAAATAAAATCATTAGCTATAATGCAAAGAACTCGAGTGTATGTGTTGGCAACGGCATGAACAAAATTACAATAACAGATCAGTAACGATTATAATGTACATCTGTGAATAATGATTATGTAAGACATCAAGGCGATAGAATACGGATTTATATAAGTACCGGTATAAATATACATATATTAGGAATGAAGTTCCTTAGTTATGACCTCATGAATAAAACGATAGTAAATATTTTTTATATCTATTGTTAAAACTTGACTGATTTACAGTGTTGAATATCATCATTAATGTCAGCGTCACTGCAAATACTGCAATACAATGATTGGCATATGACTTGCACCTTGTGGCATTTTTATCGATACATCATCCAATGTATACGGTTTAATTCAATTGGCCAGTCTCATGTTTACAGCTATTCGTAAAGCTATCTCCTTTCCAATTCAAACAAGATATCTCTAAATGGCTACTCGCCAAGATCCTTAGAGAATATTCTGATACTAATTTAGGCCTAACACCGAGGCATTTATGTTGTAAAACCAAGCGTTTGTACCCATGTAAACCAGGGGTCTAACCACTATTGATTCGCGTGGCCGCCATTGATTAATAATGCATTTATAAAGCACCAGCTGTCTAGACAGCCTATTCCGAGGCGCTTTACATACCAAAACAAATGAAAATTAAACATGCGCAACTGACCTGAAAATGAGCAAAACATACAAATGGAATATGAACATAGTAAAGAAAAAAAGCAATATCAACATGAGAAATAACATCAGTATACGAAGACAATGATTTTGGTGTTGAAAGCAAAAAGTTTATAATATGCTGATCTATGAGTCCTTGTTGGCTCATTAGGAGTAAGAAGCTGGTTAATAAAAGATAGCGCGAGTCCGTCAAGGGATTTCCATGTGAGAAAAAGAATTTAAATTGAATTATCCCTTGAAGAGTAAATAGTGAAACTATATAAGAGTTTAGGTTATGTGATCATACGAGTTTTTGATAATAGTTTATAACCATTTTGCAGTTGTTAAATTAATGCCAATGTTAATATCGATCGCAATGCCTTTATACGTGTAGACACGAGGTATTCGGATCTGGGCTTGCATGTATATTGTTTCCACTTGTGCGTTACTTTGAAATACGTTATGTACCATAAACTATAGGGTGAATCATAATTCCTGCACAATGACGAGATGCCATTTATTTTTCAAAACCAAAATTAAATATGTACCTTTAAACAACCTTGGTCATATTTTTTATAAACTTTGTATAAATATTGATGGCAATCGCATTTTTTGTTTGTCTTTTTACATAGGCACTTGCTTTAAAGGGTTTATCCTCGACACATCTAAGATCACATACATAGGAGCAAAAAACCAACAATATTTCTTGGCATTGATATTCTTCTTCAGAAATTGGCTAGTCACACACGGCTCAATTTGTAAGAGACCTTGTATCCACACCAAAAAAAGATAATGACAATTTCTTATTGATTAAGTTTTTCCCAAATTAAATTGTAATAATATTGATAACTATGGCCTTATAAACGCAATTCCAGGCAACTGTTGAAAATGTTATTTGTAGGTGCAAGTTATTCAAATTTTAAAAAGAAATCACTACATTGATGTGTTCAAAATTACAAAAATAGTTAAAGCCACATATGATGTAATAATTATGAAAGTTGGGGTTGTTCCTCGCTGTTTTATGAAAGTCCAGAGAACACAAGCAAAAATATAAAAATAATGTTAAGGGAAATGTGTCTGAGATATTCCATCAAGATCTTCCCAATTTAAATTATTACATAGGCGACATCCTACAAACAAATTGATTGCATAATTGGGATTGCCGTATCCCGTATATCACCAAATTGTTCTGTTTGCAAAATATAAAGAAGTGGACAGTTTAATTCAAGTGTGATTTATAAATTATATAATATAAAGTTACCGATAAAAGACTGATAACATTCACAATTATACCCGCTCAAAACTGGGTACATTTTGTGCTCAACTTAACAATTGAATAGGCAATTATTGTGGTAAGGAGTGCCAAAACGGCTTATGGATAATGACATTGTATAATCAATCTAAGATTTCTCCGTTGATTAATAGCCTCTATCCGATAATCAATCAATAACAGTTACCAGTACAACCAAAAAACGGCTTACCTTATTTGACTTGAGCACCCAGCTATATACAAAAAATGAAGACGTTTTAGAAAAGAAACTGCGTTGCCTTCCTTGCTCCAAACCGATGTAGTCAGATTGGTTGGATCGTCGACGCACATGCAGTCTTGTAAGAATAACTCCCGGACAATAGTCACATGCAGATGTAATACCCGCTGCTTCCGACTTTCTTCTACTGCGCAGTCTCGTTCAAACCACACAGTTATTGCAGCACTCACTTAAATGAAGTTTTTAACTTGTCACAAATCCAAAGAAATTGTCCATTTACTTGCGTATTACTATGCGGTATTACTCAAGATGATTATACTTTTAGTTAATTAGTAAGATGCATGTTGTAAAAGCACTTCGATTTTTGAGAAATTTTTAATTGAAGAGAGATCTTGCAGATTGCCTCAACAAAGAACCTTTTGTGTGAAGATGTTATAAATACCCCGAACGTCTTATCGTCTGTCGATGATATCATATCTGAATCATCTTCATCTGCAGATTAAATAGCGTTGCTAATCGGGGGAGGGGGTGGGCATTGCAAAGTGAATATGTTCATGCACTATAGACTTTTAAAATGAACCTTAACGACTTATTGTAAACGGGGTTTTTTCGCGAACCTCAACAAACATATATTTTCAAGTTTACGCTCAAACAAAGCCTTTTACTATCTTGCTCTTTTTGACGTATATAATGGTAAACATAGATATCGGGTTTTTTCATATTTAAGACCCTGTCCACTCCTATTCACGAGATTAATTGTCCATCTTTAAATACAAGCGCCTCCGAATTGCTGATTATACCAGCAAGTGCTAACACAACCACTTCCTTTATAGTTGCATACAATTGCAAACCAACTCCGCCGGCGAATATTTAGTAATTGGCTACCGGTACTGTAAGCTTGCATTTAATCAATTGCTGACAGAAAAGTTCAACTTCAATAGAGGTGGGTAAAATGTACTGTAGTGAGAGCTGGTAGTAGAAATCGTCAAGATTTTGTATTACTTTCAAAACGTTTGAAAGTAAATTTAGTCCACAATTCCATTGATTCACCATACAGTTTATGATTTATAAAAATTTATATAATTGCCAGTAGATTTGTGCATTACCGCAAGACAGGAAGAATATACACTCAATCTTGAAACAAATAAAATCACATATTTTCAAAACAGACAGCAGCGTGTTACTTATAATGGTGTTTCCAGTTTATTTTTAGCATATAGTATAATATATATAAACTTGTGATCCCCTGTTTCGACAAAAAAATCATAACATGATCGGTTGTGCAACTAATAGATGTTGAAATTTAAACAATAAGCATATCTACAAGTCCTTTTGTTAAAACGGCTATGACCACTCTTTTGGATAACCTTTATACTTGTTTATTTTAATAATATATAGACCCGGACTAACTTGTTTATTTGGTTTAAAAATATTTTCATTGCACATTTATTGATTGACCCGCTTTGTCAACCCTCAAATGTAATGATAACTCTGTTTGGCTGTGTTGTACCATATACGAGGGTCATTCAACAAGTGATAACGCCTCACTCATATCATCGCGAGTATGCATGTCAGCCTCATGACATTTATCAGAATTATAGCTCTGAATCATTGTAGCTATATATTTATAATTATGATCTGAGCTCTACAAAGGGTGAATGATCCGAGTTCTACAAATGGTGAATTTTTGTTGTTTGTTGATAAAAATTACGTAAAATTGACTTCATAATCTCGAAAAATGTAACACTTTTCAGCGGCAAATCCAAACTCGGCTCTGTTACGCGCTACAGTATAGAAATAATACACTTCAGTCATACGTGCCCGTAACAAAAGGTTCTCGTTAGTATTTGTTGTTCAGATCAATTCCATACACTCCCGCAAATATGGCCATGGATACCCTCTATGCGTTGATCCATCGTTCAATGCAAAAATAGTTAAAATATACCAATTCAATTTCAAATAGATAGTAGTCCGTCCGGGGAACGGGGAATGAACGCATTCACAATTCAAAATGACCCTCCATTAAAATACATATTAGGTGTTTTTTCTATCTAAATCTTTTATTTATTGAAATATTCTACTGGTTGACATATCCTCTACGAATTATATTAAATATATGTGTATCAGAATATCTCTTTTTGTTTTGGCATTATAATTGCTGTAAATCAATGAAAACCTGTTTTTCAGTTTCAACGTATTTCAAATGAGTAACATCTTAAAGGGGCACAGAGCGATACGTACGGGAGTGCTTCCTCAATTTGCCTGAAAATCGTTTGTTTTTTGCATCTACGTAATACTTGGACATAAACAACATACCACCTGAAACCGTTTACCTTAATTAGCCGTCTATCATGTAAACTATCATAATTTGTTAATTTTCTATGTAGCTCACATCGAAATTATCAGCATCAGGCACCACATAACTTCAACCAAATTTCAATCTAGCACCATTATTCAACCGTGTTCCCATTCATCATTACACACGTACGTACCTTATCTATTGAAATGATGCCCTTTTCCCTATTTCATGTTCCTCGGTAATCTCTCAAAGCTGAACAGTTCCTCTACGTCAAATAAATATTACTTTAAAAAGAAATCAATGTTAAGTGGAAATTGAATCGCCTGCATGACATTTCTGTACACCTTTAGCTGAAGATGGTTGGAGATTTTTAACATTTTCAAAAGCGATCATTTCGATTAAATTGTGAATATAATCTTTCGAAATAGTGTCAATTGACATAATTATCGTTATTTTGTGATTATCAATAATTGATTTTCTTTTATATATATATATATATATATATATATATATATATATATATATATATATATATATATATAAATAAACACGAGACTTGAAGTTAAACTTTTTGCATTTTATTTTTACAAACTTGTTTCGTGAAGGCCTTGTTAGGCTCTCACTCTTCAGAAAACAAAATGCAGAATGGCTATTGATTCTGCAAAACAGAGAATAGAGAATACTGTGAACGCGGAAGCGTACACGCTACAAAGCGCGCCACGAAGCGCGAACATATAAACGCGAATATATATGCGTATTATGTCCATGCAACGACGCTCTAAAAAAACGCGCGGAAACACCACGTTTTTGTACATGGTTGATACATGGTTGACATGGTTATGGATGCATACAAACAGTAATTTTATTTATAGTTACATAGAAGGTATTTCTTTCTATGTCTACACGCACTGGTGAGTTCATTTCTTTTGTTAAGTGAAGATAACTTTGGTCTGTGGATGATGAAGAATTTCTCCTCTAGGCAAAGGTTACATGTTTTACTTGATGTAGAGTAGGCTTTGGCTCTGCTAATAATTTTCCATTTAATTGAATAATGGACATGACTGTCTTTTAGTTTCCAAACATATTCACTGAGTGTTGTAGCGTTACGTTTGTCTTCATTATTGAAGCTAGAGCTATGACCGTTGAAGCGGGTTTTGAATGTGTTCTCAGTAAGCCCTATATACGTCTCATCTCTGAGGTTGTCCTTGCGTGTAACGGTAGCTTGATATATGACGCTACTGATGAGGCAGTTACCTTCAAGTGGACACTGTCGATCTTTTCTGCAATTACAGGTATCCTGTGCGTTTTGTTTTGGTTTGTTATTGTTCAATATGTACTTGTTATGTGCTGATATTATCTGGTTTACGTTTGGCATGCAGCTGTAGCTTAGCTTGACTGTATTTCTGTTGAGCAATTTGCGGAGTTGGTGTCCAGGCGGGAAACATATGTCAAGTAAATTGAAGAACTTTTTACCGATGTTGGTGGCTACATTGTCGCTGAACGGTGGGTTAAACCAAGTTACCTTTCTGGTTCTGATGCGTTTTTTCTTGTTGTCATTGTGGGGATTGGGTAGCTTGTATTTGAGATCGGGTTCATAGCCGCTCTTACGTAGTGCTTCTTGGTATTCAGGTGTTGCTTCGTTAAAGACGGTCTCATTTGAGGAAATATTAGAGAGTCTTTTGTTTATACTTTCCGGAATGTTCTTTATGATGGAAGGTGGATGGTTGCTCTCCTTGTGAACGTACAAAGGTATGTTATTTGGTTTCATAAATGGTTTACATGTACCATTTCGTAAGTCCAATGTTATGTCCAAGAAATCCACTGTTTTCTTGTTAGCCTCAATTGTGATTCCTAGGTTGTTGTTGAAGAATATTTTGCATATTTCTTTCTTGATTAATTCCGTTTGTCTTGGTGTTTTCCGGCAGATGGCTAGTCCATCGTCTCTGTATAGTCCGACATTGATGTCGATATGTTGTAATTGTGATAAGATATATAATCCAATCAACTCACATGTTTCGGCTCCGTCAAAGCTGCCCATGGTAACGTCAAATTCAGAGTTAACACGTTTGCACCATGGTATGCCGTTGTCATACAACATAGCCTTTTTGGTATGAAGGATGATGTGTTTCTCATCGTCTGATATATTGTCATAGCTAGATGCAAAGTTCAAGGCTTTGTTTAGCAGTTCTTCCGTTATTGATGGGTAAAATTCGCAGACATCAAAGCAAATAAATGATTGGCTTTGTTTATTGTCCACATTATTGTACCAGGATATTACCTCATCGGTATTTTTCCATTGTTTCAGATTTGTAGATTTGATAATTTTTGAATTGATTCTTTCCAATGTTTACTTACTAATTTTACCGATCTCTGACTTACAGGGTTTATCAGTCTACAGGTTGGTTTGTTGTTGAAGTTCGGCTTGTGGTCTTTCAGTGTGATAAATGTCTGGTTTCTTGCTGTGGTGTTGATTCTGTCGCTGAGGTCGAGTTGTGTAGCTATGTTCTTATTTTGTTGTGATGCGGTCATCGCCAGAGAGAGATTTGGACTACGGAAACTGAAAATAACCTTAAAATAAATACATGTTTTTCGTATTGAATAGTTAGATTTAAGAGCACGATTTAAATACTGAAAAAGAAAATCAATGAATGATATCTGAATATATTACAGTATTATCATGTATACATGTGATTGTTAAGCAATATTAACTCTTGTAGGCTTGCAATAATAGTGTTATATTAACTCGAATGTATTGCTATTGTTTAGATGTTAGGGTGTTGAGCTATCTGACATTTAAGGACGGTCATAATTATAATTTCGGTACGTTTTGTCTCTTGGAATTGGACAAATAAATAACACTTAATTATATATTGATGTTTTTCATCCGTGTTCGTCACACTAAATGGAAGTTTGGTTTTCACTGCATCTCCAGAGAAGTAAAACCATTACTCAAATCAATTTACGATGAATTTGCAGCTGAGTTTCCAAGCTACACTAATATTTCATAAGACTGGCTAATATAATGACAAAGCTATGAGGTTAGAGGAAGAACTTGTTTTGCTTATCCTGCATTAACATCGAGGAAAAAACAAACTGACTTGTTTTGCCTATCCCGGCATTTACAGCGAGGAACAACACCAACTGAGTTATTTTGCCTATACCTGCATTAACTGCGAGGAACAACGCCAACTGAGTTATTTTGTCCATTCCTGCATTAACGGCGAGGAACAACGCCAACTGGGTTGTTTTGCCTATCCCGGCATTAACTGCGAGGAACAACGCCAACTGAGTTGTTTTGTCCATTTCTCCATTACAGGCATATTATGTGATCTTTTCCAGAGAGCACCCTTTATTCATGATTTTTTTTAGAAAGTAGATTTTCTTGCAGATTTACATTTCTGCTCATAAAATGTACATACATTCCAAGGTAAAGAGCGATACGATTCCTAATTACCTCATCATGTTTTTAGAATGAATTTAGAGTGAAAATATACACGACAGTTTATTTTCACTCTAAAACCATGATTTTGAAGAAATTAAGAATCGTATCGCCCTGTAACTTGGAATGTATGTACGATTATGATCAGAAATGTAAATCTGCAAGAAAATCTGCTTTCAATTTTGTTTTCGATGTTGAGGGCGTTCCCTGGAAAGATCACATAATATACCTTTAACAGCGAGGAACAACGCCAACTAGGTCGTTTTGCCTAGTCCTGCATTAACAGCGAGGGAAAACGCCAACTGAGGGGTCTGCCTATTCCTGCATTAACAGCGAGGAACAACGCAAACTGAGTTAGTTTGCCTAGTCCTGCATTAACAGCGAGGAACAACGCCAACTGAGTGAGTTTGCCTATTCCTGCATTAAAAGGCGAGGAACAACGCCAACGAAGTGAATTTGCCTATTCCTGCCTTAACAGCGAGGAACAACGCCAACTGAGTTAGTTTGCCAAGTCTTTCACGTGTAAGCCTATGGGAGATTTGGTAGTGTGCAGCCCTAAATGTGTGTAAATGTAAAGGTCATTATGATTATGTATCTTGTCATATACTTGAAATGTATAGCATTACCGACACCAAATACATAGTGAATACATTATTGTGACTGTTTAATTCTGAGGTGTTTGTATTTAATTTAGTTAATGTGACGACTTAATCCAAACACATTTCAACTTCTGAAGAGGGACGATTTAACGCTTTCCACGCTGTATACGCAAAGCAGATTTTTCAAAAACATTTCAACTTTCAAAGTCTATCTCAAGGATTACTGGACCAATACTAGGCATGTTTGTACTTATTTCAATGCATTTCAGTAAAGTAGGGCATGATCTAACTAATAAAGGTCAAGAACCTTGTTCATGTCAAGTTCTAACTATAACAAATTAGTGGATTTCTAAACATTCAATTGATGTTTTACTATGTGTTCATTATTATATGGTTTTATCATGAGTTAGGCCTAATCGAACTTTTATTAATATGCGTAATAATTGAGCGTGTCACTACGTCTTTTCTGCAATACTATTTTTCCGACAACAAATTATGGTCAGTAATCATCTCTTACATTATTAAAATAATGTTCTCTCAGACTGATGACGCAAAACTATAGCCTACATTGATCAAACGGGTTCTATTGATGATTTTGGTAAATGATAAATCGTTAACGGTTGTCCATCATCATGCTCATAGACAAACACGCATTTTGAACGATTTACCAACAAGTAAAATTATATACTATAGTGGGGTTTTTTTAAAAGACGGTAAATCGTTGCAGTGTGTGTTATGCCAATGAGAAATCGCCAACGGTTTCCCTTTACCATCACCTTTCAGGTTCTCCATGCATTGTATTTGTAGATATGTTGTTGCTCTCACTACACTTTGTTCAGTCTTTTAAGACTCAAGATATTCCTATCGGATGTGTATCTGATAGCCTAATCCATACAAGTCATTGATGTCATGTACCAATTCAATGGAATGTAGAATAGGTGAGTGCCGATCATGTTACAAACACCTTAGTAGTCCGTTCCGCTCTTTTTTACGGATACACTTCATATTATATTCCCTCGAATGCAATAGTATATTTTCTGAAAACCTTTCACTATCAACACCTCGTTTAGCTCAGTCAATAGATCGCTCGCTACCAAACCTATATTTAATGGTAGTGGGTTCGAATCTGTCATTGGCCTATCTTAATTTTATTACTTATTCTTTTTTTTTCAATTCTCTTCATAAGATCTTATTTTCATTTATGTATTTTTATTTATTCTTTTTATTCATTTCTTTTTCTTTTTTCTTTTTTCTTTTTATGCTATAACGTGATGCTAATTAATGTTCATAACAATATATTCTATCATTGTGGCGTGGGCATATGGTGCTATAGTGGTTATTGCTATCTACCGTAGATAGCAGTCAGGGCATATATGCTTTACAGTATGTACATGACTTAAATATTACCCATGAGCTCGCATTCGAGGTTGTATCAACGTTTAGATGAAATTGGTTGTCATTAATACCAAAATATTACATGTGTGTTCCATTTATATAACCGTTACCTGTACATATACGAATTGCGCCATTCTAAATATGTTGACATTTGAAGGAAATATTGGTTGAAAATCATTTTGTAAAAAGTACTTCATAATTATTAATAATATTAAGTAATCTCATTGCGCATTGTATACGCTACAATGTGTAAAAATCACATTGAAATCGATTGAGTGGTTCTCAAGTTATGATGTAAAACGTGAGGCATGACAGCGCGTGTTTTCAATAGCTCAGACAATGTTAGAAAAAGGTGTTCGAACACTTAGTAGGCCTAATGTAAAGTCATCTCCCTTTCCCCCCTGATCAATGTTGAGTCGCCAACCCGTGGCCTAGCAACATTGATTGGTGGGGGAGGGGAGGGGTATACTGAAGAGGGGCTTTCAGGCTAGCAGATGCAAATTGGTATTTTCACATGACTCTAAAAATGCGTACAATATGGTAATTAAACGGTGCAAACAATGGTCAGTGTTCAAACACCTTTTTTCTATGATTGTAGTGAAAAAAACTGAAAAGGAAATAAATAGATCAGTGTAATTATAAGTACTCAAAAGCCTGAAATCAAGAAGGAAACGTTAAAGGAGGCATATCTACTGATTCAGGAGGTAAACCCCATTAGAATACTTTTAGGAAACGATTGATAATTCGACCATTCAGTGGATTTGCTTCACATTTTTGGGCTTTACTCAAATTAGGGTAACATGATAACGAAATGGTCGATTTTTAAAATTCTTCTTTTGAATGAAAGCCAAATTGTTAGGTCTTAAAAGCGCTACCATTGATTTGGAATATGCATGCCTACATCTTTTGTGACGCTTTTGTGAAGAAAGTGCCCGTTCTTTCTGACTCATGACGCTTTTGTGAAGAAAGTGCCCGTTCTTTCTGACTCATGACGCTTTTGTGAAGAAAGTGCCCGTTCTTTCTGACTCATGACGCTTTTGTGAAGAAAGTGCCCGTTCTTTCTGACTCACCCTGTATGTCCCTAAACCTTAAAAGTTAGGTATTTCGGGGATTGCTTCTCATTTGCTAATAGATTTATAGCTTGTGCTTACATTTCCTTCATGTACACGTATGTAGATTTCACGGTCCTGATCTGGTCTTAATACATCATTATAGGTCAACTAATTTATCGGCCGTCTCGAATCTATTTTTTTTTTTGCCATAGCTCAATTTCTTTTCATTACTTGCGTTGCCCTCTCTGCCCCCGCATAATATTCTTATACTGTTGCACAGTGAGGGAATATTTCTGTTTTGTTCACCAAATGGGTCAACAGTAGTCACGTGTCCAGTAAATGTACGCGATTACATTTTCTCATACCTGGCTGCTTGTAATGACCGTTGCAGGCTGATTTAAGAAAGCGCGCGACATTTTAATTGAATGTAGAATGGTCGGTCGGTCATGCGGTTTTTGTTTATTTATTTGTATTCCCAAGTTCCGTTTGGTGAATTTTCAGCAGTTTTTCAAAAAAAAATTAAAAGTCTCCAAAAAAACAACAATTTAAAAATAAATAAAAAAGGGTCGGTCGGGCCCGAAGAACAGGGGTTTGTTTCGTTGCCTTATTCCCGGTTTTATACGAATGTTCAAGCACTGTCGTTCAGAAAACAGCTTATAGTAACCCGCGGAAATATACAACACCTTAGTACTTTTATTTGAAAAAATGTACCATGCAACACAAAAATGATAATAAGTTTATTTTTCACCTCATTGTGCTATACGCTTTATTTTTACATCTTATACGAAACATAAAATGTGCCCCGGGGCAGTTCGGTATAAATGTTGCAATCATACGCGTGAACGAAAACTTATATTATAGTAGGGTCATCAGTATAAAGTATGAATTGTTGTTCTTCAAACACTGAAAAGCAACTATGTTTGAAAGAAAGGAATGATGTTGTTGGGTGATTCCTCACAAATGAAAGTATAATTATGTGATTTAGTTTTGTTACTAAGTTGTCTTATATGCATTTTTGCCTATGGTCACGTTTTTTAACCTGGGGTACATTTGTGTTACATGGGTATATTTCATGAAATTTCCTCCTTTTGCAGTTTCAGTAGAATATATCAAAATGTTTACATCTAAAGGGTATGAAACCATATATATTTAGAATGCTTATAACCTAAGGATTGTAAATATGCGAACTAGAAATCAAATATACAGGGTGACCTAACATTATACAGGGTGTAACAATTGAAGTTTTATACAAAATGATGATTTACTTTTTTTCTTCCACTGTCTATATGCAGGAGTTATATGAAAGCTAGGGATGTTTTTATTGTGTTTGAGTAAATTACCCATCCAGCCATATGCAACATTAATTGGCCAGCTTATTAGGAAATATATATACAGGGTGGTCAAAATATGCCATTTCAAATACTGAAAAACCCCACTAAATTAGACAAGTGATCAAATATATTGCAATGAGCCTAAAAGAGATACAGTTGTGATCAGGTTTGAGTGTTAGCATTAAGGTAAATCATCACCATGACATTAAAAAGTACTGTTTTGCGTGATAATTTAATATACAGGGTGGTTCATCCACAGATTTCAAAATTAATTAATTAGCTTAATTAATACTTTAAGTAAATGGTGTAAAGCATGCTTATATCATTTAGAACCAAGATGACATCAAGACTAAGTATAAGAAAGCTATAAATTACAGGAAAGCACTCCATTTTCACCCATATATTACACAGCAATTCCTTCCTCCTCCTCAACCACCCCCGACTAATCATACTTAACGAGCTATATTAATCAAATCGAAAGTGATAACAAGAAATCCTCTTCAGATTATTAAAGGGTATTAAATTATCTTTAAAATAAGCCCAAACATAAGTCAATCTGATAGAGGGTTACAAAAATACTAAAGCCTAAAGACAAAAATTCCATTTGCACCTAATATTACACAGCTATCCCTACTCCTCCTCCACTCCCTCCTCCTCCGCTCCCTCAACCACCCTGACTAATTATACTTAACGAGCTGTAATAATTAAAGTAAAAGTGATAGATTTTTTCTCTCTTCAGATTATTAAAAGGTATTAAATTGTCTTTAAGATAAGCTCAAACACAAGTCAATTTGATAGAGAGTAATTACTCAAATACAATAGCCTAAAGACAAAAAAATCTCTAAAATGTAACAAAACCACCTTTTTGTGGTGCCGAGGTTAAAAAACGTGACCCTATCCATTTTTACAATGATGACACGTGACTGTCGGCCAAAGCTTCCGTTAGCGCGGGTAATTTGATACCCTTAGCATTGGACCGTGGTCGAAAAGGTACCCTTAAATAATAGTAGGGTCATAATCTTGGATTCCGTGACCATTTGTTTGAACCTAGTTCTTGGTGAATTTGTCAACTAGAACCATTAGAAAATGAGCTCCTACCCAGACAACATACATATATGGGCCCAATATTGGCCCAACATTGGCAATATTGGCATTGCTATTATCTTGTTGACCAATATTGGGCCAATATTGGGTTCCCATTGGCAATATAATAGCATTGGCACTCTCTTGGTCACCAATATTGGTTTTACATTGGCATCATTGGCAACCAATAGTGGTGACCAATGGGGTGCCAATGGCATTGGCACTCTTGGTCACCAATATTGGACCAATATTGGTTTTACATTGGCGCTCTTCAATTGGCATCATGTTGGCAACTAATATTGGTCCAATAATGGGCACAATATACCAGGGGCGAAAAATGACACCATTGATTTGAAATACAAATTCTGACGTGGTCTAAAAATTGCGGCCGCTGTTAAAAGTGTGCCGGCTTTTTGGCTTCCGTGTCAAATCACCCAAATAAAGTGGAATTTTTAACCCTACCCTATTCAAATTTGCTCAATTTGGTTCATAGAGTAACTTTTACTCAACAAGCTCAAAATTAAAAATTAAAAAAATCATCCGACTTTTCGCGATACGGCACGCGTTTTTTCGACGTTTTCGGTCACAATGAGCGTGCCCGCCAATATTCAAACGACCATAAATCGGTAACCACTAGGTCAAATTGGTTGATATTGGTGTTTGTGGAATAGAAATTGCATAAGCAATTCAAACTACCATTATTTCGTATGTACAAACATGTCGAAGTTTGATGACCTCTTGACCATTACTTTGACCTTGAATTTGACCTTGTGGATCACATGACTTGGAGTTGACGTTTGGAGAAATTATACCCCCATATGTTTTCTACACAATATTAAAGAATTAGATATATAATATTCTTTGTTTTCTTTCCAGTTCTTCTCAAATTTGGATAGTTGAGCAAAAATGTGACATTTTTATGCAATGAATAGCTTTAACATGTATAATATTACATAGGAAAACTAGCAAATTTTGAAATGACCATATCTGGGTAACCAATTGGTCAAATCAGGTGATATTGGTATCTTTGGAAAGGTAATTGCATTAACATTTCAACTCTGCCATTATTTTTCATGTAGGAACAATTTGAAGTATGATGACTTCTTGACCTTTGCTTTGACCTTGAATTTGACCTTGCGGATCACATGATCTGGAGATGAACTGCAGTGAAAATTATACCCCTGTATGTTTTCCATATGATGTCATAAAATCAAAGCTATAGTATTATTTGTTTACAGATCAGCTAATCTCAAAGTTTGATAGTTGTGGAAATACGTGAAATTCCTATAGAAATGAATATGAATATAGACTTTACATGTAATTGTATAGTAAAAAGCAAATTTGTTGCCCAAATATCCAACTTTGAGAGGCCTTGGAAAGAAAACAGAAAATTTTATATCTATTCAAGGTCAAAGTAAAGGTCAAGAGGTCATGAAAACTTAACATGCTCATTCTTGAGAAATAATGGCAGATTTGGATTTCTTATGCAATTCCCTTTCCAAAACACCAATTTCAGCCAATCTAATTGAGAAGGCCTGACCTTGAGTGTCTGTTGTACCTTATGCAGGTCCCATATAGGTCAGTATACCTTGACCTTTTGACCTTTTGAAAATATTCCTGGTGGTAAAAAAAATTCACTTTCTGGAATCCTTGTGATCATACGAACAATATGAGAAATTGGTTGTTTTTTTCAAAATCGGAGCAAGTTTAAATTTTGACCCCATATGCAAAGGTCAACGATCTTTTTACGTTTTACCCGATAACTTGTTAACCAAACATCGGTTACCCGATAACTTGTTAACCAAACATCGGAAGTAGAGCAAACTATACTTTCTCGGAATCATTGTGCTCAACCAAACAATTTGGTATGCTTTTTAGCTTAATTGAAGCCATTTGAATTTTGGGGCCCCTGTATGGCCGCCATTTTAGAATTTGCGCTATGAAAAAAGTTCCCGTCACTTTTGAGAGGCGCATAGGAGCTCATTGTCTTTTAAAATAGTTCTAGTTGACAAATTCACCAAGAAACCAAGGTTCAAACAAATGGTCATGGAATCCAAGATTATGACCCTACTATTATTTAAGGGTACTTTTTCGACCACGGTCCTAAGTATGCTAATGGTATTAAATAACCCGCGCTAACGGAAGCTTTGGCCAACAGTCACGTGTCATCATTGTAAAAATGGTTAGGCCCATAAGCAATAAGACAAATTAGTAACAAAACTAAATCACATAATTATACTTTCATCTGTTCATTACAGTTAAATCGCCGTCTTAACAACCTATTTCATATGCAAAGAGTATGATTCGTCGAACTTAATCCTTGTTAAAGGTTTACTTTTTCCTTCTTTACGTATCCGCGTTAAGGGTACTTAATGGTTAGTTTGAGAGTGCTTTCACACGGATGATTACAACATTGCCCTGGGACATAATGTTTACATCGGCTTACAAAAGTTTCTTAAGTAACAACGTATACTGTAAATATAGCCTCTATGTATGTATATATATTTACATTTAATTATTTTCACTTAAAGGTCAATCAAAATAGTGATTCAAGTATGCTTTGCTCGATGGAGCATTTTAAGACAAATATAATGTAAATATAATTACTTTGGGATATATTTTCTAGGGAAAAAGATATACATAAAACCAATCATAATTGCCAGTGTTTCTTTTTTAGTGTGTGATGAATTATAATGCGGATAACGCGTTACTGCGTCACATGTGTAACTCCCAACTCGGTATCCGTCTGGGACTCGGTCGATAGGGAATGAACATACAAGAGTTATCAGTGAATGCTTTAATAATGCTATCGATCTATCTACATATTGAGGTTCCGTGTGCAAGTCTGAGTAACACCTATGACGTACAATAGGCCTATAGGGTAGTATCCTGCCATCGTCAGTATAATACAGTTTATACAAGCTTATAAACTCGTTATTTTGTTTCCTGGGCAATAGTAAAGGGAAATTCTTTTTCTATTTTCTTTTAACAATATCCTCCATTGAATAAATCATACATATCGCCATTTTGGTTGATCTTCAAGTTTTGATATGGTTGCGATACCTAACTTGGTTGGAACATCTGTAATTTAAATTCACACAGAGCAATAAGCCAATGAGCATATGAGTAGACTGATTCCTCGTCGTCTTCACTATTTACACACGGCCCCTGCGTGAGTGCTCAATTTGGTCTGCCATTTTTAAAGATAGGAGGGCGTGGGAACCCAGTCTAGCCAATGAGAAGTTTGGACATGCTTAAACGTTTATCAGACAACTGTCATGATCTGGGGAACAATTGCAACCGACAATTGAAAGTTGGAAACAACGGAATAGGTTTTGTGATAACATCAATTTAATTGAGTCATTACTGCTTAGACGGAATGGCCACTGGGCTGGCACTTGGGCATCGCTAGAATCCTAAACGTACTTCTATCAACAACTTTACCGAATCGAAAAAAAACCGAAGACTAACAATGGCCCCCTAAATTCGCATTTTGTGAGTGCTTTGATCAGTCTGGTCGCAATATCTAGAGTAGTCACTTATAGACAATTGTAACAACCAACGGAAAGAAAATATGAATTCTGAGAGGTGGTTCTGCTGCTGAAAGATATTGGAAACAAACGACCAATGGATTTTGTAGGAGCCAACTTGGTGACCACACTTAGACTGCCCTTACATTGCATCAGATCAGATTAAAAAGACAACCTAGAAACACCCCGTAATGGAATAGATCAGATTGATTTAAGGACTCAAGGGGCCCATCTCTTATCTTTTGATCGCTTGTCACATTGGTGGCTCTCCATTATCTGATTATCATTAGTGTTATGCACAGCAGGATGGGTTATGATTCATAGTATGACGACGTCCAGTTTTGTATTGCAATGCATTTATTTTGGTTCTAAAAACTACGACAAAATGGAAAGGATTCATGTTTAGTTTGGGTCCAAAATCAAATGTAATCAACAAACATAAGGCTTTGTTAATGAAATGAAAAATAAGTTGTCCTTAATTGGTGCAAAAAGAGTGATGATATACTACGAAGTAATCCACGGTGCTGTTATGATTGGTTGTTATATCATTATTGATTTTTAATAGCTGCCATTTTGTTAAATGGTTTAATAGTTGGCACCGTATGTAAATAAATCAATAGCTTGTGCAATATAGCGATAATTAACGGCTGCATTAAGTGCACTTTAAATAATTACAAAAGCGTTTTCATTGACCATAAAATCTCGGTATAACGAACTTTTAATATTCATAATTTTAGCGTTTCACTGCTTTCTTGGGACCCCGTCGTTCTGATATCAAAGTCGTGATGGTATAAAGATACGGATTCAACGATGAGTTGATCGGTAAAACAAACACCACTAACCAAACATAAGCATCTAGTGGAATAACCACACTACCTACCTGGGAGAGTACACCCATCAAGATAATGGGAAACCAGCAAACGAAATCTGTGCCAACAATGGCGGCCATCTTTATCGCCATCTTGATCTCATCGTTAGCACTGTCCTTTCGACCTACTTTTTGACCGGTCCTTCTCACGGCCACGAACATGATAACGTAACAGATCAGAATAATAGTGAAGCAAGCCAAATTAAGCCCGAGAAAAAGAGCAATGGAAAAGTACCATGCTGGTTTGGATTCCTCCGCAACCGGTAAATTGAAATTCAGTTTACCTCCAATACCTTTTGATTCGAAATTGAAACTTGATGGTCGAGTAATTAACGGCAAACCGATGCACACGTCGGAGAGGTCATAAAAATCTGACTCGGGACCGGCCACCAAAACAGGAACTATAGACACGATAAAAGCCACTAACCATAAAAAACCCACAGACCTTTTCGATGATTTCGCATACATCTTAACATCACTGAATGGAAATACAAGACAAAGGAACCTATCAATAGTGATGAGAGTGATAAAGAAAACCGATGCTTCACTGGACAATAGTCCCAGGAACCCTGTAATCTTACAAACCATACCACCGCGCCATTCATCGGAATGATTGAAATAGTCGTCACCATAATATATATCAGCTGATGCTAGTATCAACATGTATATGCCCATCAGAGAATCAGAAATCGCAAGGTTACAAATGAAGATTCGTTGTTTTTTCTGAGTAACTGAAACAGCTTGCTCCTTGAGGCGAAGGATTATGACAAACGCGTTACCGACAACAGCGCTGATCCCTAAAATCCACATGAAAATTCTTAACAAATAATTCTGCATCAGGCTGCCACAGTTAAACAGTGGCGAATGTGGTTGAACTGTCTGGCAGGTTTCAAGATTACTAAGGAAACAGCACAATCGATGATCATCATTGTACCTGTAATGATGGAAAATTAACTGGTTTAAGGTGAGCATAATTATAGATCTTGATTTGCATTTGCAAAATAACTTTATCTATATTTAAGGCGTAGCCGCAAAATAATGATACAATGTGCTCTATAGTATTTTATTTGTACCTTGGAATCTTAAGATGATGACTCCAAACTTATATTTTGCATCACCCTTCAATACTTACAAAAATTGAATCAAAATAAACAATTGTAGACGTAATGATACGCCCTCGCCAGTTCCCCTCCAGCCCAACACGTACATGTAGTAATAATATTATATAGTCAAAACCATGTTGACTATTCTGTGTATATCAACCAAACACAATACCTGCTCAAATGGGTTAACCAAAGCTGTTCTAATTAGCGGCATATCCCCGACTCTATATTGCCGACTACATTCCAACCCACGGGCTACTCCCATCGGAGAGTGACTCATTTGTCATTGTAATCACTGGTCCTTAAAAACATTATGGCGCAATAATGGTCTCATAAGTATGTTTACTTTCTTTACAAGTGGCGCTAGATGCGCGGACTGTGTATCACGGGGAAATATATCGCAAGTGAGCTTCATTTTAAATGGAATATCAGTTAATGAGGAAAATAGCGAGCCCGATACCAGTGCTAAGACAATTGTTGCCTTGTTCACAGCGATTGAATGCAACCAATATAAAATGTACGATGACTGATGCATTATACTACCCTGAAATGCTTAGCACTCTAAATCAAGTGTACTTTTTTAAGCGCCTTGCACGGGGAAATATATCGCAAGTGAGATTCATTTGAAATGGAATATCAGTAAATGAGGAAAATAGCGAGCCCGAGACCAGTGCTAAGACAATTGTTGCCTTGTTCACAGCGATTGAATGCAACCAATATAAAATGTTGTACGATGAGTGATGCATACTACCCTGAAATCCTTAGCACTCTAAAGTAAGTGTACCTTGCATACCCTACTACGCTATGCTGAGCGCTTTACTCAGGAACCCAGTGTATAGATTTCTAACATTATGTTCCCACTCCCTTAACACTTTTGGACCTGTGATTTGACATATCGCTGGTAATAAATCATTTAATATTTTTTCAACCGCTCACTATGTGGTCCCCTTTCAGGATTATGAAGGTTACAATTTGCCCTCGGGGTATCATTATGTCCTTTGCAGTCTTGAAAGTGGATCACATAGTGAGCAATGGACACGTTCGTTCGGCGAAATGTCAAATCACGAAAAGTGTTAAGAAGTGGGAACACAATGAAGTTGTTGGAATATAATTCAAAGATTAATGGAAATGCAGAATGAAGATTTGTGTAACTTACATGGTATGCAGGTTCTTCAGTCCTGAAAAGGCACCAGGTCTAACTTGCAAATCCTTGATCACTGAATCACCACGGACCATTACTCTGTACGTAAACACACACACAATATAAATCAATTACATTTATAATACAAGACAGGCGTGTATATAGTCACTCCCGCTTTTTATTATTCATATTTCTGGATCGCCCAAGACGAACTGACATGAATAAAATAATAAAATAAATTATCGTTGAATACCTCGGGTGAATGTACATTAAAAAAAAACGCAATCGTGTTTTAACAGCGTTTTATCTACTCAATTTTTCTGCAGTTTTTGCAGATTTTTACTATGTTATTCTTGTAATTCGACCTTTTGTAAAATAAATGTTCTACGTACAGGGTTAGAAGATTATGCAGACCTTCAAATGCAGAAGAATGTACCACGTACAACGGCACGTCCAACAGAAATCTAAATATATTATACGATAAAGAATACATTAGAAACATCGTTATATTGGTCATGTTATGTGGTGGTCAAAACCACGAAAAAATATGTCCGAATGTTATCATCGACTTATAATTCATGTTCATTTTTCACTATAAGGCCAACAAAAAAAAGTTGACTTGCCCTTTCCGACCGACCCGAATTTTCGGAAATCTAGGGTCGCTATTTTTTTTTTTTTTTTTTTTAATTGAAAAATTGTAGAAAAACATAAGAAAAAAAATGAAAGAAGCACATAACAATAAAGATAGATGAAAACGTGTTTTTGAGTAGTATCTGCTTGTTTAAAAATCAAAATTTAAAAAAAATCAAAAAACACACCTTCCGACCCACACTCTGGCCCTAAAAGGGCAAGTCAACTTCTTTCTTTTTTGGCCTAAGGGAGCTATGAACACAATAAGCTGGGCTTAACAGTAAAAACACCTGGTGGCAGTAGATCTTTTCGATGAGGCCAAAGTAGCATCTTTCATTACCTATCGTACAAATATGTCATACAAATATACTTCGACAAAGCACATGTTTCTATGATCTAAATTTACCACCGTAGCCAATTTCCAAGAACTATTTGTCTGAAAAGTGATTGAAAACTTAACTCTAGCCTTTACGTCTAATGCGCATTACATACTACTATTACTAGCCAGTCGCAGATTGTGGCGATTTGGAGTCGCTCGAGTGGACTGTGAAACGCAAAATCGCTCACAGCAACCCAACAGAACGAAGGACCTATCGCGCACGAGTTGGATTGAAGTCAACTGCAGCGATTCAGGTCTAGTGACCTGGCTGGTGCGCCCTCTCTCAACTTTTGGAAAGTCGCGTGAGGTCACCGCTGACTTGATTGCATTTGATTGAACAACACATGACGTAAAATACGTCATCGGTAACGACCAGGATCGCAAAGCGACCTTAGTATGATATTCAGCATAATAAACCATCTCTTTTTACTCTGAAGCCCAAATCAATTTCGCACCTGAGCTTAATGATTATAACAAACTATTACGATGTAAACTTACAAGCTGTCCAGCAAACCAAGCGAAGCAAACGTATTACCGAGAAGCATGGTTAAATTATAATTGTACGATAAATCCCTGTAACCCGAAAAGAATAAAAATACAAAAATACAAAAATAATAAGTGAATGGACGCTTATTGGACGATTAAATTGGCTCTTTAACATAAATCGCGTCATGGAGACATGCAGCACTTTGTCATATCCAACATGTTCAAAGAAGATTTCTTGTGTTACTACAGTACCGATAAGACATTTCCCCAAACAAAGAGTGCAAAATATGTGTTCAAGTAATACACAGCTGCAGGTCGTCTGATAAATGGTACAGATAGGAATAATAACTTATGTGAGATCTATAAATAGCAGAGTTGTCAAATTTTGATATTGTGTACATTTGAATTACTGCACTGAAAATCAAGGTTATCAAGGGTGTCAAGATCTGGATGTTTTATACCCACAGGTTTTGATTAGCTCTATATTATGTTTGCATTCGGGCTGTTTGAAAATCATACCGTAACATGTGCTGTGCAAAAAAGACAGAAGGTGCGTAGATATGGCTGCAAAAGGATTATTGAAATGCCCTGTTTGGGGCAAACAGCTTCAACGTAAGTCTTTCGCAAGACATGTCGAGAATCATGAAGGTTGAAAGCATATTTGTAGGGAATGTAATAAAGACTTCTCAAGAAAAAGCAGGCTTCAACAACATGTAAAGTCTCATCTGGTATGTACAAGTTCTGACCAGTTTCACATCTGTGACGTTTGTGGCAAAATGTACAGGGATAAATCAAATCTTAAACGGCATTTGAAAACAATTTATGTCACCCTGAATGGTTCAAAATTTCAAAACGAGTGGTTTGCTCCTCTGAGCTATCTTTTGCTTTGGTTTGTATTTGGTTTTAATTAGTCAAGTCAAAACAAAAACAAAACTCACAATATCCAACAAAAACATGCTCAAATCCATAACTTTGGATTTAATTTTGATCACCCTGTATCTATTTAGCCTAGACAGATGGTGACTATTGTTTGTATTATTTATACAGCACCAATATTGGTGTAACAGAACCAAGTTGTTTGTTGTTGTTTATTGTCATGCTCTTCATTCAATATGCTAATTACTATACAATGGCTAATGGATTATTGTATATTTTCTGTCTACTTACAGCCATGTGAGATTAGTCGGTGTGTCAAAAGCACCAGGCTCGATGTTGGAGAAGCTATTTCTTGTCAAGGATCTAGTAATAATCAAACGGTTAAAACAGGTCTCGGTATTAATTAGTATCTCCACATGGTCCGTAAGCATCGCCTGAAGACGAACCGTGATTTGCAAAGATTTGACAACAATTATTAAAGTTCACCCTTCTCATTTTCAGCATAACTTATGCAAAGATGTTTCATTTGATTGCCTCCAACGGAATTCGCACGTATCGTTTGAAGATTAATTTGAAACAATCGTAAGTAACAGGAGATGCGTACGAGAACGCAGATGAATTTGCAAAAGACTTGGACATAAAAACGTGGCATATTCACCAGTAAACAAATGTTATCCAAAGGTCCATTCACGTACTTGTCACAAAGTTCACAAAATTCGCCAAGAGATTAAACGTAAAGTGAAGTGAAAGCCAACCACTCCATAGAAAGACGCGTTAGGATTGGCAAAGATTTGGAAACAATATATCCCTGTCACATGTTAGCCAGTAGTGATGAATGTAGATAACTCAAACTTGTTTTAGGATGGGCATAAACCGTAACCAACTATACACACCCATATTCAATTAAGTTTAACACAAAGCCAGGAGACGCTTGTGTGGAAAAAAGGTTCTCATAAAGAGCCAACCAACTCGTAATTCATATTCGTTCACTTAAAATTTCTTTTACTTTCACTTCATTGTGCAAACTTCTTCCTCGTCTATTTCCGGACCTACACCTAGCAACAAAAGTCCCTGACCAGGTGCTTTGAGGTTGGCTAAATCAAAATAGATAATCGGTACCACAAATTTGAGTTTGATACCTCATTCAACAAAATCGAATGGATACTTTTTAAGTTATGGCGGTTTCAATGACTGCGCATAACAACAGAAAAGTTGCACTAGGTATAGGAAATCATTGATATGTGTATGATTACGCACTGAAAATGTGTGTGTAAAGATAGCAAAGACTTTCATTCTTCACAGCTATTCCACACCCTTTGTCCCGCAAATTGCAGTTATCACTCCAGACCCATTCATCCAGATACCTAGGTGGCTCATTCAATTCAGATAGCACAGAGTTATGACATGCAGTAATCACACACAAATCAATGATTTCCTATACCTAGTGCAACTTGTCTGTTGTCATGAGCGGACATTGAAATCGCCATAACTTTAAAAGTATCCATTCGATTTTGTTGAATAAGGTATTAAACAGCGGAGAAGAAATTTGCTCATTTAATGTATATCTCGGATTTTTGGTACTGATTATCTATTTTGAATTAGCCAACCTCAAAGCACCTGGTCAGGGACTTTTGTTGCTAGGTGTATACTATATACTAGTATAATCTAAAGACATCTACACCTGTCGATGAGGGAGGAGGGGTATTATTGAATATTATAATGATAATATAATGTTCAATATGTATTGAATATATTGATTTACTTACAAACTGCTTAGACTCGGTACATTTTTGAATGTTGCTGATTTCAGTACTGGTTCAACACTTCCTGACAATGTCCTGTTTTCAATGTAATAAAGTATTTACAAGATGAGACATGATAATACAGTATGTTGCATAACTGCACACTCCAACATTACAATTAAGCACTGAAGGTAACATTCATATAATTCAAGCTGCGCTGCATAGATTCAAATTATGTTTCGATTACTTAATTAAGTAATCTAATATGGAATCATCCTTCCTTGTTTTATTCATTTTTCTATTCAAATATCAATAATCAATTTATTACAGTATGATTTTTGTTTTTAAACAGAGCCAACAGCCAAATGAATCACTTTAATAGCTCTTAAGAACTAATTATTTTATGTTAAATATTCTGTTTACCAAAGAGTTTATTTCTTAGGTACCTTGGTTTAGGCTCGTTGACAGAGCCTTTTTACCATGTACTTACATGGAGGTCGTGATTCGTGATACCAAAAGAAGTCCTTCGGTTGTCCACGTGTCGGTACATTTAATTTGCACGTTGTTGTCTACAAATGTGCATTCACAATCAGACGGGCATCTCTTGAGATCTGTAATAGTAATGGGATCAGTAAAACTGCAATGCAAAAATACACTCGCTACAATACATGAAATATGGGAAAAGTGTACTTAAGGTACCAGATTACTGGTATAACAGTATCGTTAAATACTGGAACATAAATGTTGCCAGTATCGGTCGATAATAGTACGATTTTACTGTTCCAGTATAGGTCGATACTGGAACATCAAATTGTGTTCCAGTATCGAACGATACTGGAACGTTTTTATGTTCCAGTATCGGGCAAAACTGGTACACGTGATACTACCAGTGAGATTTGTCCCAGTATTGAACGATACTGGTACATAATTATGTTCCAGCATCACCCGATACTGGAACATTTTATGTGCCAGTATCGGCTGATACTGGAACACTGACTTTGTACCAGTATTGAACGATACTGAATGTTCCAGTATCGGACGATATACTAGCACAGTTTAGAATCTGGGACCTAAAGTATACTTTTCCGAAATATGTTATACACTTTACACCAACTTAGATATCATATAGACTAGATCTAATCAATGTGTATCCTTAGTAAATTTAAACTATCACAATCGCAATTTTAGGTCTCAAACCAAACAAGTGTGTAACATGTGAACAAATGCATGTGTTCTGTACATACAACACTAATAATACATACGACAGTCTTTCTCATCGTCTCCCGCTGGACAATCACGATGTCCGTCACATACTTGATACAGACGTACACACGATCTGGTCGCTACATCAGAAACTTTGTCACACGTGTAGGATCCAGGACACGAAATAGAAACTGGTGATGAACAGAAAAACAGATTAGAATTTCCTACAGTTTAAACAGTTCCAAATTGGCGAAAAATATTCGTTTTTATCTCTCCGCACACTAAAGTAATCCAAGCGTACGCGCGACATTTTGGCAACACGCACGCTGTTTTGGCGCACGTATCCAAGTAAACACAAAACGTTTTCAAAACGTTTTAAATTGGGTTTAATTAGGTTTCGTTTTTGTGAAACGTTTTTAAAACGTTTTTAAAACGTCACAGTTTAAAAGCATATTTTTATTGCTAATTTCACGCATGCGCACTTAGCTTGGTTATATTGGTTTCGTAACACTACAGGGTGTCCCAAAAAAATATTAACACTCCGGGCACATAAGATATCTTAAAAGGACAGGAACACACGGGTCTAATCTTGATGTATTATGAAAGCTGAGTAAATAAGCTTTCATTTGCATTTGCATTATATTTTGAAATGGTCCATCCAATTAAATAAATTAACTAATATTGCACTGAAATAAAACTAGTATTGCACTGAAATTCACAATAAATCAATTGCACGTATTGTATATTTATTTATGTCTTTTAAGCTTGAAAAGAATCGAAAGAATGCGTTGAAAAGAACAAAGAAGAGATTAACTGATGTGCATGTGTGACTTAATCATGTTGCTTCTTGCTTCTTGCATTTTAAAAGCTTTACTTTCATACTGAGAGGATTGGACCAAGCCGATTTTGCTTCCTCATGTTTGCTGAAGCGTATCTCCCGTTCTATATAACCAATTGGAACGCAATAAAATGCAAATGAAAGCTTATTTACTCAGCTTTCATAATACATCAAGATTAGACCCGTGTGTTCCTGTCCTTTTAAGATATCTTATGTGCCCGGAGTCTTAACATGTTTTGGGGTCACCCTGTATGTATTGTATATTTAATAAATATTCATACATTTTATCAAATGATTCGATCAACATCATGTACCTTTTCATAATTGAATGGCAAGTAAGAACATTACTTCACAACAAACTGTACACATAAACAATTGCGTTGGATAATGTTAATAAAAAGCCAAATTATTGAATTATTCTTTCAATTGCAGTTATCAATTACTATATCATAGGTTTTCAAAACGTTTTAAATTGGGTTTAATTAGATTTTTTTTGTGAAACGTTTTAAAAACTTTTAAAAATGTTTTTAAGACGTTTTAAAAATGTTTTTGAAACATCTTACTAGAACAATTAATTAAAAATAGTTATTTTCACGTTATATTAACGTTTTTAAAACAGTACATGGAAACGTTATTAAATCCCATAATAAACTCCACACAATTACGTTTTTAAAATGTAATTTTGAAACGTTTTTTTCATCAAATTCATACGGTTTGTTCACGTTAAAAAAACGTTAAATGGCATCACGCATATGTTGCACAGTGCAATTATTGCCTTCATTCGCCTATAATCTTTCGCTGCTGTAAGGAGGCTTCGCCAATTTAGAACTGATCAAACTATAGGCTCGCAACAGGCTCTATTATTGATTCGTTACCGGCATCTGGTAAAAACAATGATGCATTCTATTTAATTAGGCCAACAAAAAAAAAAAAGTTGACTTGCCCTTTCAAAAAACACGTAATTTTTTTTAAAAATTTGAAAGAAGCACATATACTAATAAAGAAAGATGAAAACGTGTTTTTGTGTAGTATCTCCCTACTTAAATTAAAGAAAAAACAACAAAAAAATCCGGCCGTCCGACCCAGACTCTGGCTCTGAAAGGGCAAGTCAACTTTTTTTGGCCTTACCGCAATCCATTTCATCAGCCAAGTTCAAACAATCATCAAAGCCATTGCATAGTGCAGTAACATCAGCGCAATATCCCTGACCACAGTCAAATTCTATAGGTAAACAAACATCTGAAAATATATATACTCAATTATTATTTACTTTTGTATGAAAATTGAATGTTTGAACATCAACGAATAGAAATTAACAACAGCACGATAATTGAATTATTTGGATATCGAGAATGGCGTCAGATTGTATCCCATTGATAATAGGTCAATAAATAATGCGTATTGTTTCGAGATAAATTGTGATAATATATGAATGCATGCGCGCTAATGTTGATGTGTGAATAAAGTCACGACCCCATACGGTGACTACATTGTGAGCTCATCAACATTTGCACAAGTGGATTGATTTGTCAAATATGGCTAAAACATGTCACTATACTCCGTTTGGCCATCTCGAGACAGCGACGTAACTGAACAGGCGCAGCTTTTAGGCACGCGTGTGTATCTTCCGCCTTTCAACGCTCGTGTTTGTACGCCAGCGCCGGGAGTATGCGCGCGTGTTATGTGATGCAATTAGTAGAATACGTGGTTGCATGATTTTATGCGTTGGGCGTTATACGATGGTAACGCGTTACTATACGCACAGGTATTCCTCCCACCACCCCCACACACAAACACGGGCGGGCAAATAATGGAGTATTGCGCTGCGCTACGGGAGATGGTTTAGGTTAGGTTGGTAGGGTTTGGGGAAGCAACATAAGCCACTGGACCGGGGGTTGGGGGGGAGTAATGAAGTAATGTGGTTAGGGATGTAGGAGGTTAATAAAGTAATGAGGTTATAACCCATGGGAGGGCCATGAGGCAGTTTGTTTGTTTGTTTGTTTACACGGTCGGTACGTACAGACACACGCTTGGGTCCTGAAGGGACCAGACTCAAGCAAATTGCTCGGGCCAGGCTTAAAAAGCCTATATAAGCATGCTGGTTGAATTATTATTAAAAACAGCCACTCCCAACAAATAAAGTTAACAATTTTAAAATATTGTGGTTTCTTATCAGAATAAACCACGGATATATAGCTCGGGGTAGTTGAAATATTTTGTTATGGTATAAGACACGGGAGGGCCAATGACGGGAGATGGTTTTGGGTAAGTGTAACTGTGGTTTTAACCACGCGAGGGCCAGGGAAATGAAATTGTGTACTGTCTTATATAAAGTATTAGCCACGATTTACGGCTTGGGGTAGGGTGTTAATGAAGTAATATGGTTTCTTATAAGTAGGGGCCCACACCTCGGGAGATTTTTGCCGTACCTATTCTAAAAGCCAGAAAAAGAAAATAAGATTTGACGAATTTACTATGGTCACGTTTTAAGTTATGGAGTGTGAGATGCTTTTCATCGATTATTATCATAATTATACAAGACTGCGTAAAAACTGTTTTCGTGAATTTGTTTTGATATCAGAGGTTTTTGTTCTGGTCTGAGGTGCGCCCCTTCGGGACAATTCCGAATGACCAGAACAACTACCGAGGATTTCAAAACAAATTCACGAAAACAGTTGTTAAGCAGTCATTATTCTCATTCATTACTGAAAAAGATGCATATTTATCCAAATCGTTGATTTGTACCGATATAATTGCGCTAAAAAATAATTGGTTTCCTGTTTATTTTGTCCAACCCTTCTTAGTTATTGAAACAGTCCAAGTCGGGTCATCCCCTCATTAACATTTTTATCATTCAACCAATCAAAATAAGCTTTAATCGTGTTTCCTCATAACTCATTGAATATTCAGTTTAGGGGCGTGAGGCATTAATTTGATTGGTCGGTCAATGAGCAAAACAATCGAACACTTTGGCGCAGTACTTTCAGGCAATTATTAGTAACCTGCGCTCGGCGTGCGCGTTATCATCTAACGATTAATTTGATTGGAACGCACTTGGTACGCAGCTATCGCGATTATTCATGAATTAATTAATACAAATCAATGACATCCCAAATAGATTTGCTACAGCTACAGTTTTTCCTGTAATGTTTGGTTACTTAAAACACCATAACTTAACAAGTGGATCAAGTCACTACCGAAGAAGTCTTCTGAACGGGAAGACGAAACTGTCTAGCATGTGAGTAGATAATTGGATTTGTACAACAAAACAATTTTATCATTTCAATCTACATTCCTGATGAACTTATTCAAAGATTTAACAAGTAGCCATTCAATAATTAATATTGAGGTGTCAAATCCCGGGGAAGAAATTTGCTCGTCTCATGTATCTCATCTTTTCACCTGATGATTGGACAAAATGACCGTATGGGATTGTCCATGAAACTCAGAGTAACGATAATATTCCGGAAGGTCTATACCTCTGAATTTTTATAAGCTCTACCGTTTACGGTATTGAGCACTTTGTTCAATGGCTAGTCTAATCAGAAACGGTTGTCAATAATTATATATAATGTATACAATAACGTAAATCCAGAACATTTGGAACAGAGTGCTCAATACTAATAAGTAGAGCAATATATATTATATAAAATAAACTGGGTTAAAATTCCATGATTATGCTACAGCACTGTTTCATACAGCAACCACCCACCATCAATTCTACGCAACATCCCCGAAGCAATTAACAACACTGCAGGGATGCAAATAGTGCGGGAGCGGGGAGCACCGCTCCCAGGAAATAACAGCTAAAATTGAGGAAATCATGCCATTGTCAAAAAAAACAAAACAAAAAGTAGGAAAATGGAGGAAGGAAAGAGGAAAAAGAGGGAAGAGGAAAAAGAGGGAAGAGGAAAAAGAGGGAAGAGGAAAAAGAGGGAAGAGGAAAAAGAGGAAAAAGAAGAGGGGAAAAGGAGAGAAAAGAGAAAGAGGAAAAAGAGAAAAGAAGGGAAATAGAAAAGAGAGGACAAGATGACGAATAGGGCAGAGCAAAGCTAGATTCAGTTTGAATTTGAAGTGAGGCAGTGAAGCCACAAACTGACGCATGTGGATGGAATGTATCATTCAGGAAATCTCAAGACCTTCGAGGAACATTTACAATATCATCAGGGCAGGCAGTCAATGAAAAACAGGAAAAGAAGACGAGTCGAGTCGTGCAGGTGGATCTGAGGAAAGTTATACAACGAGGGTTCCGAGCCATAGGAAATTCAATTTATCAATGCAGCACTAAAAATTGAAGGAAGAACTGTTGAGAACGACCTAGAAAACCTTGAGGAAATATTGGATCAATGAGAGATAAGAAAAACCATAAGCACCAAACAAGTTGGAAAGTAGTATAGTTTGAGGAAATGGAATCATCAACATCAAGAGTAGTAAACTAAGTAGTAAATAAGCAGTAAACATGAATGGAGATGACTAAAAGGACAGCAGCTGACACCAACATCTCAGATTTGAGGATATCATATTTTTGCTAAAAGGATGAAAAGGGAAGACAAGGCCAAATTGATAGTCACATTTAAATAAACCCTTTCAATGCAAAAATAGAGAAAGTTAAAAAAGGAGATGCACATGATAAATACACAAACATACATAAATCTCAATAATTGTAATCACAAGCGTACAAATGTGACTACGGGCTGCAGCAGGATTTTAAAGATAAAAGTAATCAGTGGTCTCTTTACTCTCTTCATATCCATGCGAGTGATGCGACAATAAATGTTTGACAGCTCTGCTCATAAAGCTTGCTCGTGCAGATTTCTATGCAAAGTGCATACATTTTGTGCCATGTAATTAAACAGAGTATTATCATTCATTCATGTACCATTAAGAGGATCATACCGTACTAATACTATCATTTGAGATCTGGTAAGGAAAACTATGAATATGGAAGCTTTCAAAATCAAATTTTTGTGTATACTATACTTTGAGAATGACTTATTACTGAGTCATGAGGAAAATAATTGATCTGAGCAAACAGGTTTAACTTTAAACAATGAATTTTCAGTGCAGTTAACATGTACGGGTGTAAACTACCTCAAGTTGGAGTATATTATTATTTATGCTAACATGTATTACAACCTATTCATAATCTGGTGCTGGTGTTCATGAAATAGCCCTTTCTGCATCAAAAATCTTGTTTGATTAATTTATTTTGCATGCTGAATTCAATTACCATGATATGATGGAGTAAATTGTCATGATTGTTGGGCTGGAATTTATTTTAGTACATTCAAATGGTAGACCTTTGTATTCGTTCATGCTCATTGTTCAAAAATATTATGAATTCAGAAATAACATGGAATTGAATGTCAATCTTAAAACTATATATATAATTGCATTGGGTTGTGAGTTCTTATAACTATGATGAGTGTTATTTTAAAAATGGTTTTGTAATTGCAAATCAATATCCCGACTGACACCCTGGCCCACTGTACAGAGCATGTTGTGATACAAATAACTGTTTATGTCTCCTTCATAACAAGAATTATCTTTAGCGTTGGTTATCAAATTTAAGTTTTAAGTAATGGCATTCCCTGTTTTACAGATGGTCCTCACCGTCTTCCAAGCACAAGTCATAGTCAACCGTGTCTCAAGTTCCGGATTCGAGCCTCTTTATATCAAGCATTGTTCAAGAAAGATGTCCAAGTCAAGTCAAGTCAAGTCATCCCAGTCCGGTCAAATCAGTGGTTGAATGACGTGGGCAAATGCATAGTTAGATAGAAATCTGCAAACTGAAAAGGAGTACATTTATGGTACCATTGTTACGGTTTGATTGAGGAAATCTTGACCCTTAGGACCATGCTCCTGAGGAAGAAATGACTTTTTGCACCCCTGAACAACAGGCTCTCAAACATCTCATCAGACGAGAAATCGTTCACCGATGCCATACCCCCATACCAACAAGCACTCAAGAACAGCGGCTATGACCACCAACTCAAATTCAACCCTACTACACCTAATGTGAGTACCAACAAGAATAGGCGAAGAAATATCATCTGGTATAACCCACCATATAGCTCTAATGTCGACACCAACATAGGCCAGAATTTTTTGAAACTTGTTGACCGGTGCTTCCCACATGGCAATAAGCTACGACAAATCTTCAATAGGAACACCATTAAAATTAGCTACTCCTGCATGCCTAATGTCCAGAACACTATTTTATCACACAACAAGCGTTTACTGAAAAAGGAAGCTGACATACAAAACACTGAGACCAACACGCGTGAATGCAACTGCCGATCCAAAACCGACTGTCCGCTGACCGGTAAATGCTTAACTGCAGGTGTTGTTTACCAAGCAACAGTAACTAACAACATCAACAAAACTGAAGAAACCTATGTCGGACTATCAGGTAATACATTCAAATCGAGATATAATGGTCACACTAGTTCCTTCAGAAATGAAGAGCACAACCCGCAGTCAACACATATGGAAGCTCAAGGACTCTAACATACCACTCTCTATAGCTTGGAAGATTTTGGCCAAACGCAAACCGTACTCTAATGCCAGTAAACGATGCAATCTATGCCTACATGAGAAAATTTTAATTATCTTCAGACCGGACTTGAGCTCATTAAACAAAAGGAATGAACTAATCACCACATGCAGGCATAGAAAGAAATTCTTATTGTGCAACTCAACCTAACTCTGTTATTTATTATTATTATTGTTGGCTAACAGACATTTACTACAGTGACATGTTCTAAGTGGATAGTTTATTGATTATTGATTGCTCTTCACACCTCATACGTTTTATTATACTTTCTATTGTCTGTGACCATACTTGAGTCAATCTATGTTGGACCATATGCTAGTGTTCTTAGTACATGTATTCATTATACCTGATGAGTGCAGCCAATGCTGGCTGTATGAAACAGTGCTGTAGTATAATCATGGAATTTTAAGGCAGTTTATTTTATATAATATATATAATGTATATATATTCTGAGAGCGTATGTGGTCTAGTGTAGTATAGTGGATAGCACGCAGGACTCACAATACAGGTTGTGAGTTCTAGCCCCGCTACGGCCAACATGTTTGTATCCTTGGACAATAGTCTCAATTGCCTCGTGGTGCGGAAGTCACGTAGAAATGGTGGCCCCGTGCATCGGAAGAGCTATCCCCGAGCAGTGGCGTAACCAGAGGGGAACAGCGGGCATTTGCCTCCCCCCTGCCAGAAGACTTCCCCCCTGATGCCCCCAAATGAAATGACACACTTTATGCATACCTATGTATACTAAAATAATTGTCAGATATGCCGCCCCCCCCCCCTGATGACCCGCCACATGCCCCCCCCAAAAAAATAATAATAATAATAATAATAATAATAATAATAATAATAATCATAATAATAATAATAATCATAATAATAATAATAATCATAATAATCCTAATAAAATTTTAAAAAATTAAAATAAAAAAAAATACAAATAATAATAAACCCCTAGTGACGCCACTGCCGAACACGTTAAAAAGGACACAGACCCCTTCGTTAAGAGTAGGGGATCATCCTGTGTCTGTATCGGTACACACACACACATAATATGTATTCCTATACATACCTCCACTAGGCGTGGCGCACCAATGGAGTAAACAAATAGCCAAGAAAGAATTATGGAAGCAACTAAAGCTGCTTCCATTGTTCCGTCCAAGGACGACCGATGATGATGATGTATATACGAGCAGTAGTGGAAATACCCACATAACTGTCAACCCGGGGTTGACGATCATGTGTGTCGCAGCTCTATTAATAGTATTATGTGCAGCTCTATTAATAGTATTATGTGTACTGATCATAACAGTAAAGTATTGCTTTATTCCGTAATAATAAGAGGGATTAAAATCATGTCCTGTCCAATTCACCCCTTGCTAATCAAGTGGTTCAGATATATGCCTTTGAATGCAGAGGGCCATGGTTCGATTCCCATAAGGACCACTTTTTCAACTGATTTATTTCCTTTTGTAAATGTTAGAGTTAGAAATATTCTAATTCTACACAAAGTGTGTAGTTCCTACCTAGTCAACCCCGGATGGAAAGTCATGTGGGTATTTCCACTAACTGCATATATATGTATGCAGCAATGGAAATACCCACATGACTTTCCACCCGGGGTAGAGCGACCCGGGGTAGATCAACCCTAAGTCGACCAACCCTAAGTCGACCAACCCTGGGTGGACTAGAGTTAGGATTAGGGTTAGGGTTAGGGTTAGGGTTAGGTTTAGGGTTAGAAACAGTCCCTGGGTGGACAGTCTCGGGCTGGACAGTCCCGGGGTTGTTTTAGAATTGTTTTAAAATTGCGACTGCGATCGCATATCGCGTGAAAACATTAAGCGTGTGGTGCGGATCGATCGGCGCGATGGTTGCCCATAGCAGCGTTGTTTATCTGAAATCGACAATGCTTTGCTACTGTACTTAAGGTATGGGGGAGTGGTTGAACACGTCACGAACTTTTTGTGTTAGGTGTATATCATTTTCCTCGTTGTACTAACCTTCAATACTTATCTGTTGTTGAAAAGTCATGCTAAACCCTTTGGCAGTTCCTGAACCATCAGTAACAATATTAACCCACATTGCGGGTCCATTCGATGTGACAGTTCGTAGTTGAATTCCTCCAGTAAGCGTTACTAACCTCGACGATTGAACGGCGGAGCTTTTGCCTTCGCCAATTTCTAAAAAATCGAAGCCCTCTTCCAGATAGAAATCGGTTATGATCATAATAATCTTCCTGTCCCCTTGTGCATATACATTCCATTCACATGCAAGATTATTGGGATAGTCATAGGGGTGGTCTGGAGATGTCAAAGTAATGAGCTCATTATCAGACCCCAGATTGATATTTCTCGAATAGCAGACACCTATATCAATAAATATCGTAATTGTCAATAATTTATTATGGTGAAAACGTTAAGAAGATACTGCAAAGGATACAGACTACAGACTCTGTGAACGCCTGAGCGTTGTACCAACGACGGCCTGTAGCACCCATTACATTCCAGTTGCCTGTATATAAGGTTTGAGCCCAAAGTTAGTACGCTAGTATTAGTAATTTCCACCCAAGAATTACATCCATCCAACTCCATTGACCGCATGCTGAGGACCTTGAGTATGGCAGCGGTGGAACTGGAAACAAGCCCGAGGCGCTGCAGCCTTGCCACATGACTTGCCACACGTGGTGACTTTCCGCCAGATTTTAAATCTAAAATCTGCTCTTCGGATAATATAATGTGATTTTTTTTTTCTCTCAAAATTTGAACTTTTGTTTTTTATAAAATATGATATAAGCACTAGTTTTTAAGACATATTGAAATTAAAAGATGGAAGTTCTTAACACAACTACATTTTTCAAAAGTAGTATATAGGGCTTCTAGTTACACCCAGACTAAAGAGCCTTGAGCTATGCTTATGATAGCGGTGGAAATGGTAGCACCATGCTGGCAAGACACAGTTGGTGTAAAATAAATCAGATAAATGGTGTAGGAGGGGATGATTTATTACCATGGATATGTCATCAAAGACGTGGTCAAGAAAGTTGGATTTTATACAGGGGAGCGGAACCGTAATGCCGTTAAACCAAGGTATTAGTTATCATCAAAACCCTTACAGCCCCGAACCCAATGCTAGAGGACCCGGGGTCGAATCCCGTCGCCGGCAAATCCAATTTTCCACGCTAATTTTCGCTCATTTCCACCGGATAGTTTTTCCAATATTTATACACTTTTTTTTTCTTGCATTACCATAATTATTAGTATACACTTGTTTCTTGCAAGTTACCATAACCCTTTAAAAGGGTTCAAAAACAGTAAGTCTCCCCTAAAATAAGATAACATTTGTTTGCTTAACTCCACACACATTAAAACGTTTTGAGAGATTGAAACATTTTATGAAAAGGAAAAACGCTTAGCCCCGGGCGCTTGGCTACCTGCGCCGGAAATCCGATTTTCCCCGCTAAATTTCACCCATTGCCACCTCGGATAGTTATTTCAACATTTTCATCCCAAAAGGGTTAGAGTTTTGACCACCCATACCAAAAGCGCAATCATTTCCACATCCCTGGTAGACATGTTATACTATACTTCAAACAAGAGGACAGTAATAGAAAGACAACGTACCGCAATTGTCTTCATCCGATCCATCTGGACATGATTTGACACCGTCGCAAGCTTTGTTCAAAGGCATGCATATTTTCGCCTTTGTCGTATCTTCACATTGGAACTCGCCTTCTTGACATTTAGCTGCCAATATAACAGTAATAACGACGAAAGTTATACTTGTATTTAATTTGCATATTTCGTATTAAAGTGATATTATATAGTGACGTATAGCATGTATAGTGTGTACATAACTAGCTTTTTTGTACACCAAATCAATGCTTGATTACTTTGTAATAATATAACTAAATAGATAGTAAGCACGGTACTACAGCTATTCATCACTGTGCACAAGGTCCGGTACGGATATTGTTATACATAGTTGTCATGGCCAATCGATTATCATCATTCAGTTTAATTTGTAGCACGACCTTCAATTGATTGAGTGAGCGCGCTATTTTTGAATCCAGTATTATCCACACGTGTATTGCCATTTTCTTAATAACCTGGACACGCTAGGTTTTCGGCATTTCAGAAAAAGTATGCCAAACTAGCGCGCTACTACTCAAATGATGAGGTCGTGGTCCGTGCTAGAAATTAATTTAAACGTTTTTTGGCTTTGGTACTTTGTAAACATAATTAAGAAAACGATATTTCAAAACAATAGATTATACAGTTTTGTTGAATATATTCATCAGGATCGGTAGCAATAAATGATGAAATAAGGTTCTTATGAACTTATCCAAAGTATACAGGGTGAATCAAATAAATTAGGACTCTCTTTCAGCATGGATTTAATCCTTATTAAAACCACTGAAACGGGACCAATTAGATTTCATTGTAAAGTACAACTAGCAAAGTTAAAATCCTGAAAATATGAGAAAAATCCATCATCATTTAAGGAAAGTATGACCAATTAGGAAAGTCAACCCATTTTGTAGTATGTGCAATGGTAATTCACACAGTAAAGGTAGATTCACTTAACATGAATGAAATTGCAAGATTGCATACTGAAATAGGCTTAAGGGGACATTCAACTTCTTATTATGCTTATGTGGCAGAAATTAAAGTTGATTTTCAAATTCGATTTCACTTGTCTATGAATGGTTTTAAATGCCCTTCTCTGTCTATGATTGGTATCAACGCACTATTGACACGATTGGTGTTAATATCCTACCACGACTTTGCTACATGCACCTGCTTTCATACGGAGGCTTTCTCATGAGAATACTGAGCAACATTGAACATTGCACAGAAAATATTCATGCATTAAATGTGTGGATTATGTAGCTATTAATGATTTGTGCAATAAGTAAGAGGAATACCGAACTAATCGTTGCTATAATTGATAGATAGATGATTTACAATGTTTATGAATGCAAAGTATTGTAATGTAGACCGTGTCATTTTCTGGTTTATATGTGTAAATCCCATTGTACAGACTAGTAAGTCATATAGTTTACGCAAATTCTGTTAGCGGTCTTATTTTTCATTGGATTACTTTAGTTTTACTTAAAAATGAAATCTAATTGGATATGGTCCAGTGGTTTTCATAAGGACTAAATCTGAAAGACAGTCCTAATTTTTTTTATTCACCCTGTATACTCACTGTGTATGTTTCGGCAACGCTGTTGCCTTTCTCAACACTTGGTAGATTGTGGTGAGCTATTTACTGAAATAGGGCACCACCATGAACCGAGACGAGGGGCAGTATCACCTTTTACACGTTTTTGACGAACTTTTATTGTCTGGAGTCAGGAAACGTACTGGCAACTCCAAAACTATTTTCTTTCTTATCTCCACTGCTTCTTTTATCCATCTCTTATACCTATCTTGTTCCGTGCCTATGACCCTTAGCCTCTTTCCATCCAATCACATGATTCGTGTACACAACATGATCCGTAATAGCCGACTTATGTTAGTTATGTATCGTAGATTGTGAAGACGATTTTACATGATCATGCAGTAAGACCCATATAATACATTATTATATAAAAGAGGATACCTTTTTAAGATCTTAACATTATTTGACACCTGTTTTGATATTCACATTTTTTTCTTCAGCACAATGAAAAACAAAACAAAACAAAAAACAAACAACGAACAAATAAGCAAACAAAACAAAAAACAATGCACTGTGATACATACCCAAAGGACTCGACCAGGAAATCGTTAGAAGTAGTCGTCTTGATAATAAAGTGGATAGTTCATATGTTTGGTAGGTAATTTCAAAAGATTGTCTAACTGCTGTTACAGATATGGGAAAATTTTGCCCAGTCATTATTAAAAAATGATCTCGGTCATCTTTTGCCGGGTACGATATATAAAGGTAGTCATGGGTATTGGGCAGTTGTGTATCCACGAAGGTAATAGATGGTACCCCTCCATCGAAGGCGGTAACATTCCAATTGCATTGGTCTAGGTTAGCCACGTTGTTCGGATAATTCCTGGATGTAATATTACGGGAGGTATCATTACGTCCTAGTCCTTGCATGTATTCACCGCCGCAAAGATCTGTCGAAAAGTGAATTAAAAGAGAAAACAAATATATTTTACTCATTATCATAAATCTAAGAAACAAAATAAGTTTCTGAATGAGCTTGTTGGGAATAGGAACAACTGAACTCGTCCGACTTACAGGAGTGTTAGTAATTTGGTTACCTGGCTATAATAAAGATTGATTGATGCCCTTCAAGGCTATATAATTCTGTTTATGTAACTGTTTTATTATGTTGACATATTTGTCAACTGTTGATTTTGTCAACTTATTTTGGCAGAGCTCTAGTTTGACTTTTACGGTATGGATTATACTTATGTCTATACAGGTTATACATTCTGGAAACATTAGGAACTCCACATTTACGTGGTGGAAAAATAATAATTATGCGCATGTAAAGAAATGTACATTTATGTCGAAAATCTGTTTACCGGAAATGACGGTGCTACCGGTACCATGTCTACTCTGCAGCACAGTTCACCATTAAAACTTGCAACTTATATTGACGGCGTTTTAGTTTCACTTTCTTACCATAGATTGCGATCATGTTTAAACATTCCTGGAAGCCTTTACATCTTCAAAATTCAATTGTGAAATTAATAGTAAACATTGTTAATTCGTTTTGAAATCACGTGGGATCAATCGAAAACCACCAGTTTAACAGATTTGACAGAAAATTATACCGCTATATTGATATGCAGCCTTATGACCAGTGGCGCATCTGGGGGTATTTGTCAGGGGGGAAGGCTATTTTTCCCAATAGACTTTAACTTTTTCTTTTTCCCTGTGGAATTCAACTTTTTCAGGCTGAGGATTGCCGCAACCTCGTCAGACGTGAGGTCTCCAAACTGGCGCGAAAAAACTCGAGCTCGATAACTAACCAATAGTGCTATCTAAACCCACCAGACTCAAATTGGTGACCTCGCCCACACCCCACACACTGTATTTAAAGAAAATTATAAAATCACTTCCACCTTTTAACCCGGTAGTTTGAGCCGTTCTTCCCGGTCAAAGCCGTCAGGGGGATCACTCTACTGCTTATGACTCAATATGGACCGTAAAACGTTTGTAGTAAACACTTCTAGTAGTTTCTTTTAAATTTCTCAAACGCTTGTTCAAATCGTAACAAGATTGTATGTATCATGTATCTTAATTTGGTATTACAGCTCAATAGATCTTTGCATTGTTATCTTAAATATTCAAATACCAACAATATTAATAAAATGCATATTTATTTTTCAATGTTATACGTAAACAAATTAGTATTAATTTACAAATCATAAAAGGGTGAACGGAACGTTGCTGTTGAACAATCGATATTGAGGTTACAGCTCTGCCCACCGTCGATTTCCATGAAATCAGTAGAATGCGTTTCTGACATACCTATCGTTGACCATGCGTAATTGGAAAACCGATTGTGACATCTTGGATGTTACGTCATAAATAAAAAGTAGAAACTGTAAGGTTCTCAAAATGTGCATTAGGTTGTACATGCCTCTATGTTTTGAGCCACTTTGGAATATATTTCTTGACATATTGACAGGCAAAGATACTAGTAATAAAGTGCTCAACAAAAGAAAGTCATACACTTTGTTTAGGTCCTTTAGAGTAACTTCCGATTATTTTTTGACCAAACGGACTAGATAGACATTTGGATGGATCTTTCCGGCACAATTTGATCCCAAAGTTGCCACCTAACAACAAAGATAAATCATGATTAGCACCAATTAAAGAAAATTGGTCACTTTTCAAAAGTCACATTTTCAACGCACGCAAGCCGCGAGAAAATGCTGTGCGTGGCACTTTGAATGGCCGGGAATGAAATGGATATTGATCACACAGTGCACTGCGTTGAGTCGTGCCTGAGTGAGCGGGCTATATGATTATGAACAGGCAACATGTGGTCTTTTCTTCTCGCGTAGTGTATTTAAAATGTGACTTTTTAAATGCTAAATATAAAGCGTGGCAATACTGTATTGGTTAGACAAAGTCGGCACATGTGTCCAAGGGGCGTCCATATAGTAGCCAAATTAGGCTAATAATTGAAACTAAAATCTACCCTAGAAATGCTATATCGCGACTTTTCTCAAAATTTAAACTTTTTATTTTATAAAATCTGAAATACTAAGCACTACTTTTTATAACAAATTGAAGTTCAAAGCTAGAAAATTCTTTATACAACCACGCTAAAACATGCTAAAACCTTACAATTTCGAGCGCCCATCGACAACATGCCCACATGATGGAAACATTTCTTGCGGGCTTGCTTGACCAAACGGCACTACAAAGTATTGCCACATGAGGTCATTTAAAGTACACATTGGGCTCATTTTTGCAACTAAAAATTAATCTAGCAATACTATATCGTGATTTTTCTCGAAATTTGAAATATTTATTCTACAAAATCTGAAACAGGAGTAGATTTGGTAAAATTTTGATAACATAACAAATGATAAACTTAACATTTTTGGCTTGCTGCTCCACCCAACTTATGAAATTATTGTTAACATAAAATCTTTTCTAATACCATAACTTACGATATACCACCAATTTTGCTCGTTCAAAAAACAGACTGTGCTACATTTATATAATGTATTCATTTTTGTACTTAAAATCACGAATATCAACAAAAACTGCATTGATTAAATTTCGCAATTACCCCCACTAGTGTGATGGCCTTGCTACAAAAAAACCTAATTAAAACCAGCAACCCGCGTGGGGAGGTTCGATCGGCCAGTGCGAGTACCAAAAGCGCCGTAGGCACTAACAGCTAGTGCCATAACTCGAAGAGTTGGGGAGAAGAAAGAAATCGAGATTTATAACCACAGATACAGCGTTGAAGCCGTGGTTAGGGAGGTTTGTAAACATACAGGGAACGGAACCGTAATGGCAAACACGATTGTAATCCGTTGTGTAAAAGTAAAAATAGAGCGCCTTCAAAATAAGTTGCCGTTTTTCTCAGTCTTAGAGTCCTGTTTGCTCTTTTGAGAAATTTTTGACCTAGTTGGCCGTCCATAAATCGAAAAGGTCTGCAGATATACTCACGGGTTTCGCAAAACTCTTCATCAGACTCATCCAAACATTGTGGCATTCCGTCACAGAGGAGCGATTGATCGTGACAACCATAGCCAGATGAGCATGTAAATTCATCTTGAAAGCAACTCACTGAAATTTGTCAATATCACAAACAAGGTGAACATACGTCTTTTCAGTGACAAGCTTGAATTAGGGCACGTGTGGCGCAGTATACGATTCAAAGTTGTGGTTTCAAGTTCCGCTGTTGGTTTTGCTAGTGAAGGCACTTAAAGTTTATGGTACAGCGGGTTATTAGGAACCACGGAGCATTACATTAAGAACCAGTCAATAAATAATCAATAATTATGCAAATTAGGTAAAATCATGAGGTTTGAACCATATTACGTACTCTCTGGACATTATTATGCAAATTAGGTGACCCTGACCTCATCAAGTAGTTAGGGTTGGGTGGTATATTATATCAGCTAATGTTTAAAGATGATTATTTGCGAAGTGACATTGTGGGTGCGCGGTTATCATACTTTATAATATACACCACCATTTTGAGGACGTAATCAGAGTACACTTTGAACTTTGGAGGCTCTGGAATTCAAATATTGGCAATTTTCATCCTTTAAATTTCTGAATCTGAGTAGTCAGCAGGACTTTTTGGTGGTTTTACATATTTGAGGACATTAATGAATTAATAAATATCCACATATTTACATGGTCAAGTACTTTAATGTGAAACTATGCAATATTGGAACTCGAATGACATGAACCTGAATAATGTCCATGTGGCAAATTTAGCTAGCCAGGCCGAACTGAAATCTTCAAAATGTGATGTGTCATTTTAGAAAGTTGACTTATTTTCATGATAAAGCTTCAGATGTTGTTTGTTTTTGCTAGTTATAATTGGGTTTCAATATAATAATATAATGAATATTTCAAGAGGGAAAATGATGAAATTCTATTAGATTTCTTTTCTGAGCGGACTTTTAAATTAGTGGTTCTTAAGCCCCCATGTATTGATTTGACGTCGGATTAAATGACTTGATTTTATTTTTAAAATTCATAAAGTCTTAGTTTATCATGCTTTGTGTGATGGGGAGGGGAAGGGTTCGGCGTCACATTGCCTAAGAGAGCAAATAATGGAAATGGACTCAAGGAGCATATTATAAAAAGAAAGAGATAAAATAATAAAAACAAAAATGCTTCTGTGATCTCGGGTCGACCACCTTAACACTTTACAGGCGGCAGTCGTCTGCAGACGACGGTTCCAAAATTTCACAAAATGTTTCAACATTATTGAATTTCATTACCATATTTGGAATCACCATGAGAAATGCATTAAAAGACGTACACACATGCCTATTTTTGGTTCAGTTATTCTTGAGATAAACTTTGAAAGTTTGGAAAGGTTTCTAAAATATCTGTTTTGTATAATGGTAAAAGTAATAGCCTCGTGGAAAGTGTTAACCACTACCTTTTTATATCAACTTACCAAAATGTGAATGCCAGCTGATTTCAATGACATGTCCCCACCATCTAACGCCTTGATCAGATTCAAATACCGCCCAAGCAATCGTGGAATTAACGATTAAGCTACGCGGAGCTTTCGTGCCATGAAGACGAACTATCATAGTTTTGTCGTTGACCTCGTCACCGTGACCGACCGAGAAGAAATCGTACCAAGGCTCCAGGTGAAACTTAAGGAATTTGAATTCGATAAAACCCAACGGCTCATCTGCCGTGATGTGGTACGTACAATACTGATCATTTTGATAGTTGTACGGATACCGTGGAATCGAATTCAGATTGGAGACGTTACCAGGCGACACATTGATCACAGATGGACCGCAAAAATCTAGGGAAAAAAATGTAGGCCTATATTATAAATTTCCTTGATTTTGACAAAAGGGAAAGTTATCGGCTTCCACTACATGTCTGTAGAAAAAGAGAGAGAAAATTATTGAAAGAGAAGTTGGCCGACTTTATTACACACTCTAAATTTCACTCGTTTGAAGTTATTTTCGTAATTGCTTTGCAATTGCTTTACCATTTCCGACTTTATTCAACTTCATACATGTCTAGAAATACGTTTCCGCAGCTATCAACTCGTTTCCTGTTATTTGACTGGTTGTGTTTTGCTCTACATATTATAATAATACTCGTGGCCAATGAATACTGAAAATGAAACTACTTTATGATTCACGGGGTATTTTACCCATGTTTGGTGTTGTCAAACCCGGCCCTTCGAAAACTCCTTTACCAAAAAGGGCTTCTCTTCGGACTATAAATACGATTTATTTATTTAATAGTATATTTATTTATTTATTTATTCATTTATTTATTAGTATATAGATTTTTTTTTTTATTATATATATTTTTTTTTGGGGGGGGTGGGAGGGGGGGGGTCTGGCGGGACGATTTTTTTGGGGGCGTACCCATATTATTGTTGACGGGGTGTGCCGCTAAAGGTTTGAAGTTCCAACCCACTTGAGTGTTTTTTACTTTAAAAATGGTTGATTTGACCATTTTTGCGATTTGGGACACATGATTCTTTCACAAGAGCGGCAACCAGTTCTATATACGTGAATTCCATCCCCGGGATATTTCCAGTATGGGTATTTAAAAGGACATAATGGCGATCGGGTTATTTTACGCATTCCAATTTTGGCACTGAACACGCGGTGAAAGTATCGGAACAGGAATGTTTGCACTTCGGGAGTTGCTAATAAATAAAGCCTGGTTGTTTCGTATTTCGGTGTACTCGTGATGACGTACCCTGTAACGCACCCACTTAAAAATGGTAAAGTGCCTGACATTGACGCATCCATACGTCAATCTTGCGACGGACCAAAGGCTGCCCATGACGTACCCTGCGTCAACCATGTGTTGGTAAATGACGCACCCATGACGCACCTCTCCCTGGGGTCGTATAGTGCGTCATACAACTAATGATGTGCATAAGTTTTATTTAGCCTTATGCGATCCGGCACTAAACCATAGGTATTTGTCCGTATTGTGCGAACATACAGGGGATAAGAACTGATAGACTCACCACAATCATTCTCATCAGACTCGTCCAGACATTGGGGAACACCACTGCAGATAAGACTAGCATCGAGACAACTATACCCAGTTTTACATTGGAACTCATCATCTTGGCACGTCACTGTATTAGTAAAACGAATACAAATGTTTGACATATCAAGGTCACCGGTATTTGATATTTTGACAAAAGGGAAAGTTATCATCTACCATCATGTACTTTTTCTCACCGTTAAGATATGCAAGTTAGACATATGTTTACACTATGATGGGTGCAAAATGGTCGCTTGAGTGAAACAACAAAATTGCCGCCTGAGCGAGAGAAAAAAATGGCGGCCTGATTGATACATAATACGTGCAAGATAATTACGTCTAACACGTAGTACGTACACTCTTAGAAAAAATGGTTCGTTTAAGAACCTTTTTTTGTCCCGCGGGGAGCACCTTTTGGCCTAAAAGGTTCTAAAAAGAACCTTAGAATGGTTCTTTGAAGAACTTTCAAATTTTAAATAAGACCTAAAGGTATATTTACTTTTTTTGTTTTTATGTAATATGCAAATTCAAGAGAAATGTAAACAAATTTAATCCTTTTCAACTGTTAAAAATCATTTCTTCTTGGCTAAAAACATTTTTTACCGTTTTACCAAGAACCATTGAGGGTTCTCCATAATTTTTTCCCAAAAGGTTCTTGAAGCTTGAGGAACCATTTTCTTGGCTAAAGAACCCTTTTAGAACCTTTTTTGGTTCTAAAAGGAACCCTATAGAAATTTCATTGGGGAAAAATTATGGAGAACCCTCAATGGTTCTTGGTAAAACGGTAAAAAATGTTTTTAGCCAAGAAGAAATGATTTTTAACAGTTGAAAAGGACTAAATTTGTTTACATTTCTCTTGAATTTGCATATTACATAAAAACAAAAAAGTAAATATACCTTTATGTCTTATTTAAAATATGAAAGTTCTTCAAAGAACCATTCTAAGGTTCTTTTTAGAACCTTTTAGGCCAAAAGGTGCTCCCCGCGGGACAAAAAAGGGTTCTTAAACGAACCATTTTTTCTAAGAGTGTACGGGTACACGTACAACACTATCGGATATCCTAGTTTATGCTATTTACGGAATAACGTGTATTTTACAGAATTGAGTATTTATTTTTAATTTCATATAACACACATACAAAATCGATACACAGTAAAGGAAAAATATGTAAATCCCAGATCAGTTCTCCATTTAGGTGGCGAACGCAAAGATATATAATGGGGGAAATATACTGAACACAACATGGAAAAATGAAAACAAAACAGACATGTTAAAACATTAAAAATAGATATCCATATGAAAAGGACCTGCCCTGGAGTAAAACATTATGATTGCACGTTGAGAGTTGGATAATTGTCCCATGCGGAATCCGTGTGAGCATGAAAAATTGAGAAAGATGACATAATAGATAATTTGGTGACGTTGTCCCGGAATGTTTTAAAAGTATTGAGACTATTGCACAGTTTGAGTATAAATTTAAGTCTACCAAGATTGTGGAGAGATTATGTAACCACGGCTACCAATTTCAGGGCGACCAACTCACACTCGTAATTATTGTTTTGAATATCAGGAACCAAAGCGGCGTATTTGTCAGATTTTCTTCAGTGGGCTTTCTCAAGACTGAGTTCAAAGGGCACTGTGAGTTCGATGACCAGTTTCCTTGAATTGGGACACTTTTGTGAAAGACAAGATCTTTTCAAAATGATTTGAGAAAAAATCGCTATACAGGATATATAAAGGGGATACAAAAAGATATCTTCTAAAAATTGTAAACCATTTCTTTCCAGATATGTTTGAACATTTACAAATGTTGATTAACAACCGAATTAACAACCGAATATCGTGAGAGGTTTGTACGCTTCACCGATGGGGGGGGGGGGGGGGGGGGGAGAGAGATTGATGACTGAGATTCGTACAATTCTAAATTTATTTACACATTTGCATGGATACATATGCAGACATTTAGACAGTTACTAATCTTACCATATTCATTAGTCCGTGTCAGTTTCATAAAAAATCCCGTTCGCTGGTTCTTATAATCCGACTTAAATTTAATCCAAATTTGAGGTTCATGTATTTTAAACGAATTGGGCGCGATTTGCCACAGGAACCTATCGACGATCGTGGTTAAATTGGATGGGTCATTTCCAACTCCGATGTCAAATGTGTCCCCAAAGTTCGTTACATCCAAATGGTAAAATGTAATTACAAAACTGCCGACGGTATCACGTGCGGAAAGATAATAGAAACACGCTATATCGTCTGGATACACGTTGGGATAATTCACAGACGTCAAATAGGTACTGTCACCATTCTCCAATTCCAACCACTGTGTGCCACATGTTTCTATAAAAGTAAACGCCCCACATCATAAAATAAGTCATTTGTCAAAATGTGAGTTGAAGGGGCACTGAGAGATACGAATAGGGGTGCGCCTTCAATCTTCCTGAAAATCAGGTTTTTTGCACCTACTTAAACAGTTGGGCGTATACTAACTACCATCTCAAACCGTTTACCTTAATTCGCAATCTATCGTGTAAAACTTCATGATTTGGTAATATCGATGTAGATCACATCGAAATTATCAGCACCACTCACCACATAATTGTTTTAACCAAATGTCTATCTAGCGCTATCATTCAACCATTTTCCAATAAATTATTTCACTTCGGGGTTCATACGTACCTTATCTATTGAAACAATTTATTTTTTCCCAATATAATTTTTATTTTTTGCAATTTCTCAATGCGCCTTTACATTTGTGCAAGGTGATGGAGAAAATATGGGCTTTCATTTAATACCAAAATCTCACTTTCATTTGGTCACTTTTAACCCCTGAGAACTATTGGTCAGAAAGATGGATACATCATTTATTGCACCAATCGGAGACATTGTTTAAATAATTGTATCCCTGATAAAGATCGGGTGAAATAGTTGAAAAGCTGTATTGTAATTGGTTATTCAAATGAGTATATCTTGTAATTAACCAATCAGAAGCGCTATTATTAGATAGACTGATGGTGCTTAGATAGACTTAGATGGTGCTGAGTGTATGCTTGCTGGGTATGCAGGGGTGTGTGTGGGGTGTGTGAAGGGTGTGTAGCTATATGATGGGTGTGTTAGGGCGAGGGGTGGGTTGGGGTGCGAGTGGTGTGTGGGGCGTGAATGTACGCGTATCATCTATTTTATTGTACTCTTACTACTTACTGCCATTTTTAATGTCCAAATTATTCTATTGTTGCGTTATGTATTTTGTACATTACTTGGTACTTTTTATCGTGTGTGTATTTTATCTCTGTACAGCGCTTTGGTCTTTTTTAGAAAAGGCGCTATATAAATGCTGTTTAATAATAATAATAATAATAATAGACAGGTAGACCCCAGGGGGTTACCCGAAAATATTATGCCATTTATTTAGGTGGAAATACCGTTAAACTTCATCTATAAGCCCCCATTGACTAATAGTTAATAAGCTGAAAATAGATAAAAAGGTATGAGCGCCCTCTTTTGATCTAGAGAAATTAGCACGAATGAGTTTAGTGTATTCGATATTCAATACTATAAAGTTGTATTACTATCTAAATAATTTCATGGACAGACGAATTGCTCAATTGGTAAAGCGTCAACTTTAGTATCACGGGGTTGGTGGTTCGATTCTCAAGTACACCCTTTGCAATTTCTTTTGAAATCCTAGTGATATAGAAATTAATGCAAACTTGAATGTAAAATTATTACTCAATTACACAAGCTTTATTTTTATTTTTAAAAAACAAGCGCATAATTAATTTGATTGTAAAAAGTAATGATCTTAATAGTCTATAACCTTTTTATAAGCTAAAACACATTTATACTACAAATTAACTACAGCAAAATGTATTCATTGGCTTATTTTAAGTGTTTCACACAGTAATCTTAAACGTTTCCTTCATCATGATTTAAGGGAGAGTTATGATGATGCATATTAGGTTGGTAGATCAAGTCAAGGGGGCTGTGGACTCTCAGGTACAGCCTCCGTAAAACTGCCGTAACTTCTTCAATATTCATTTAATCTTTATAAATGTATACAGTTTTTTGAAGAAAAGGGTTCAATGAATCCAACCATGATAATGAAATTGACCATTTTGGAAAAAATTATAAAAAACACGTTTTTTGACCCATTTTAGGTTTGGAAAAGATAACTCAAAATATATGTTGTTACATTTTGTCATACTAGTTTTATGATAATCCTGATAACATTCCCCAGGAGCGTTTTTTTTATTTTTATTGAATAATCAATTATTTTTTGAGTTATAGACCAAAAAGTGCCAAAAAAATGTGATTTTTCCCCAAAAATGTGATTTTCATGATTTTGGCGGTAAAAAATCATGTTTTTGAAGTGAGATTCGAAACAGGTATTGTCATCTGGAACCTGCGATCACAATTGCCCTAGCCCAAACGTCGGCTTTACCAATTGATCTAAACGGGACTGCTATGTCAGATACTGTTTTATAACTACATGTATCATTGATGGGTCGGTTTAAGTGGACGGCCCTCTATCTTATTGGAAATAAATTGATTTAATAATAGCCATTCAATTATAATCCTGTGAGACCAGGATTATAGTGGTTTGCATAGTTACTTTCATTTTGTTGCTTAACTTGATCTACCAACCTAATATGCATCATCATAATTCTCCCTTAAATCATGATGAAGGAAACGTTTAAGATTACTGTGTGAAACATTTAAAATAAGCCAATGAATACATTTTGCTGTAGTTAATTTGTAGTATAAATGTGTTTTAGCTTATAAAAAGGTTAGACTATTAAGATCATTACTTTTTACAATCAAATTAATTATGCGCTTGTTTTTCAAAAAATAAAAATAAAGCTTGTATAATTGAGTAATAATTTTACATTCAAGTTTGCATTAATTTCTATATCAGTAGGATTTCAAAAGAAATTGCAAAGGGTGTACTTGAGAATCGAACCACCAACCCCGTGATACTGAAGTTGACGCTTTACCAATTGAGCAATTCGTCTGTCCATGAAATTATTTAGATAGTAATACAACTTTATATTATTGAATATCGAATACACTAAACTCATTCGTGCTAATTTCTCTAGATCAAAAGAGGGCGCTCATACCTTTTATCTATTTTCAGCTTATTAACTATTAGTCAATGGGGGCTTATAGATGAAGTTTAACGGTATTAAGAAGACTTTTATTGATCTACTTATTGAGCTAAGTAGGCATGAATAAATGTGGTTTAATATACCTATTTCAATACATTTATTTTATGTCAAAAAGATGGAATCATATTTGACTGAGGACAATTTGCAAATTAATGACACATTTGTAACTATCAGCGACTTTTTGTAAGACTTCCAAAATGATGATTATTATTTTGGAAATTACCAATGTTCATCTAATTTTGCCGGAAACGATGTCAGTCCTAGGAAAAAAAATCTTATCTGGTAATAAATACGCTAATAACTCTATGAATATAGTCCCAAATTTAAAATATCAAACATGCACGAATTATGGATTAGTTTCTCCTCCTCTTCAATTTGAGATATTGATCATAAAGATCGGTTAATAATTAAGCACGCTACACCGAAAATAATGAGACAGAGTGTAACTTTCATGTTCGCATTTGGGTTGAACGCGCATGATATGGTGACAGGTATAATGTATATGAGCTACATAATTTGATCGATTGAAGCATCCCCAATCCTCATCTTACTACTGACCGTTGAGTAATTGTCGCTACCAGTAAATCAATAATCGGCCTATTACGGAAATTCATTGATATGGCCTGACGGGTGGAAGGTTTGTACATACTCCTTTTGATGATTGATATGAGTTCATATAGGCACAGTGTACTCATTTTTAAATCCAAGATGGCCGCCATTACCACAAAGTTAATTAAAATGGTCATAACTCTGCATGTATTTATTGTTAAGATATAATTTTAGGCTCTACACCTATGTTTTCAAGCTCAATGAATCTACTATTGATGTGATCTAATCATTCAATTACCATATAAATCCAAAATGGCCGCCAAATTCATGAATTTGGCTAAAAAACATTAATGGTCATAACTCTGTATTTGTTTGTTATTAAGAAATCATTTTGGACTCTACACATAGGTCTCAAACTCAAGGAATCTACTAAGATTGGATATTGATGTGATTTGATCATTCTATAGAAACCCAATATGGCCGCCCTACAATCCAATATTGCCGCGGAAATCATGAATTTTGCTATAAAACTGTAATAATTAATGATACGGACATGTTTGAAAGGCGTTACATCCACATTTTCAAGCATGAGGAATATAATGACGGCTTTATTGATGTGACTTGATAATTGCATCATGCATCACCAATAAAATACAATATGGCTGCTTAAAAATACAATATGGCGCCAAATATAAGTCAAATTGACCATAAATCCTTAGTATTTTGTGACAGGTGCACATTTTTGGGGCTGTACATGTACATGTAGACCAAATTAGTAAGCATAAGAATCTACTATAGGAATAATTTAACCACCATATACCACAACCTTACCTAAAGACATCATCAAATTGTTATATTTTGTATGGTGTTTGTAATAGAGAAATAAAAAAGTCATATTGTATGGTGTTTGTAATATATAGAAACAACTTTTCATTCTATGCTTTAAGCGCAATGAATCTACTGGAAAAGTTTCTACATTAAATTGTAATGTCACGATGATCACCAAATACCGCCAAAAGTAGGATCGTAAAATATATTGGGTTATCTATCATCATCAATCATCGAGACCACCAGCCTATGATGATGAGACAATAGTGGTACGCCCTAAACGGATCACAGTCAACTTGTTAATTTGAGCAGCAGCGGCTATGGATAAACAAGCTAGAGTTGGAGTCCCTTAAGCACTTTTTTCATACAAAGATTGAGGACTGTGACACTCGAGCTGCTTTCCTGGTTCCCCCTCCCCTCTCTCTCATTATATCTCTCTCCCTTCTCTGACCATTGGTGAGACAGCTTCTTCTATGCAAAGGTGATGTGATATCAGCTCATATTGACTGTCTCCAGACACTGCATTGGACTATTTCTTCTTCCAAGTATAAGAGTTGATGTCAGCAGATATCATGTCACGCTTATAGACATCCTCGTAGCGAGGAGTATGGCGCACACTTGGTATAGATCACCCGTATAGAGTATCATTGGGGTGCAATCATCCTGTATGGGGGGAGAGGACCGAGCCAACGAAAGCAACGCTAGCTGTAGAAGGCCAAACACAGTATGGCATATACCTGCCTGATCCTGGACTCCGCTAAGAGATAGCAAGAATCCAACAGAGGCAGCGGAGTCAGACGCTGTTTTAAAGCGCTGTTCTTGGGGAGAGTGGTGGTCCATCTCTAGCTGCCGTATAGGAGTGTGCTCAATACACAAGATCTATACACTGGTATCTTGGTGCATTTGGGGAGTTTATTGTTCTCATAACAATAAAATATTCTCATCATCGCTTACGGTTAAAGACAGGTTGCATGAAACAATTGGCCTACTCCCAGACAGGGGAGTTAGTCGACCACTTGCAGCGTGTGCTTCTTATAGTATCAAGTCAAATCCTGTGCATGTGTGTGCTACTCAATCGAACAGTGGTTCGCTAATCAGGACTATGTGTACTTTATTGGTAATTGCCTTCTTAGCCAGGCTGGTTGAAGAGCTTGCGATTGGATATAGGGGTCAGATATACTCCATCATAAGATGACTTGAGTCATTGATAGTACAAGATAGAAGATTTGAAGGAGTGTTAGAGCGAGGACGCAAATCTACTTCACGCCACCGAGTATAGCGGAATGGGTTATGCAGACCATCTGCACTATTCCATGCATGAATGATGATGCTCAGCAACTTTGGTGGACTTTGGTGGACATCCGATCTTCTCCAGCACACAAAAAGGTATTTTCTACTCACTAGGTCAAAAGTTTTGGTCAGATCAATGCAAGCAATGTAAATAGAGACTACTTCCCTTTCGCAGCTATTCCCCTGCATTTATCTGAGAGAGAAGATCATGTTGGTGGTAGATCTCACTGTCCTTAAACCACACTGGGACCCTGGATTATACTCACGATTAGCAAGTGCCTACAGCCTCCTCAGAACTACTCTTGTCAATTTTTTGACAATGATACTGATCAGGAAAGCATTTGTAGTTATTAGTTGCCAAGGCCTCTCTTGTATTGTTGTACAACGTGATGATGTTTGAGTCTCGCAAAAGTTTTGGGGTACTGATCCTTCCTCTAAACACTATCATAGTAGATTGTGGGTTGAAAAAGACCGACTTGTCGCATTGGATAATTTCTACTGGGATACCATCTTTTCCAGGTGCTGCACCGTGAGCAAGAGAGTTGATGGCCTTGCTAAGCTCGTTCAAAGTTGGAAGTAAATCAAGCTCCTCGATGATGGGTGAAGTGGGGGTGTTATATATGGCAATATCAGTGACCATATTCTCAGTAGAATAGAGATCTTCATAGTGCCGCGCTAATCGTTGCATCTGCTTAACACAGTCGGTATTGATGGTGCCACCCTTGTCCTCCAGAGGAGCAACTCTGTTGATGGTGGGATCAAAGGCTATCTGTATCCCTGATCTTTTTCCACTAGCAAAAGACTGGATTGGATGTTTCGACACATGGTTGTGCCCTTTTTGAACATCATGCTGTCCTCAGTGCAGCAATACTTTTCTTTGAAGGGACATTTTTTGAAATTACTGAAAGGGGTTAGGCATGGAGTAAAGTTTTATTGGCCATAGGATTTGGTCTATATGCTTTATATTTTGGGTTACACAAGGATACATTAAGTTTTCCACAAAATTTCAATAGAGACTATCATCCCTACTCTTCATCATCTCTGGTGTAACCTGCTGTTCACAGCTTGACATACCTTTGGATTTCTTACAAATAAAATTGGCTGGAAGACTACATTTCGTGTCAGTCCATCCGCCATATCTGGTGTCCTCAAGACTCATGTATACGCAGTCCTCGTTCAATACATTGTCTGGCTCGTTAATGAGAAAATTGTCATAATTCATCTGTAAAGTAGAATAGTGTCATTATAATATGAAAATTATTACGAGTTAAAAGTTATATATGTAAATAAGATACTGCTAGTTTTCTAGGGTATGCAGATCCAGTAAACTACGCAATAATTATTAAATGTATCGATGTTTTGAATGTACTAATCTTTAAAAAATCTTATTTTGTTATACTGTATGATTTGGTCATGTGATGCAAACATGGATTCATATTTGTATTTGTGAATATATTGTATTGTGATCATGCTATGCAAAATTGTGAATGTTTGAAAATAAATTTTAAAGAAAAAGAAAAGAAAATACGTAATAAGTACAATCCAAGCACCTCTTCTAACGGAATATAAGGATTTATAAAAAAGTACCCATAGGTTTGGGATAACTTATAGCGTAGATATGCTTGCTTATAGAGGCTAGAAACGGCCTATTGTATCGCTATATATCATGTTCAATTACATAACATTGCGGTTGTGCTTTTATTCAACAAACTCATAGGTTGCCCTAGCACAGTACATCATGTGTTATTTGTCATCAGTTGGTATTATTCATCATAGGGTATTTTGCATTTTTCACTATCTGTCCCCATTGTGGGAAGACAAAAATATAAAGAAAAAAAAACCCACCAACGTATGGGTTTCCTGTATTATAATTAGGCATAGCACAAGTCATGCTGTAACGCCATCTTTCAATTTGTTTTATAACAGACACTACGTATTGCGTTCATACCGGTGTTCCGTCCGTCCAGCGAAAGACACCTTCAAGTTTGCTATCGGTCAAGCCCAATAAGAACAATTGACCATTATCATTCCAAAAAATTGCATGATTATGGTCCCATATGGCGTCTATCAATTCTGAAAAACGATAAATAAGAAGTTGTTATAAATAAAGATATGTATGTTCCCAGAGGTTGATTCAATGCAATCCAAGGAGTCGTTTTGGCCATCAATACCTGATATTTATCTCCTGTCGGAAGATGTATCTACGTTGCTAGAAAGCAACATTAATACTAGATTTGGCTGATATCATCTATTTTCCTTCGATCTATATTGTTTTTAAAAAAATGCTTAAAAAATGCTCAGACTTTTTGTGGTATCATTGTACGGTATAATCGAAAAATAGTCCTTATTATTTATGAGAGAAATATGAAAACTCTCAATGATTACTTCCTCGAATGAACTATGCTTTTTTTGTACATAACAATGCAAAACAGGTGTTGAATTGGCTCCATTGTCCCATAGCCCGATGTTGATCTGCTGCATGTTGGGATTACATTGAAGCAACCTCTAGGTGTATTTATTACAATTAAATAAAAATGAATCGTGGTGAGAACTCTGAACCGTGTAAACCTATATTGTACACCCAGTAATCTCTGAGGGGATTACAAAACGGTTCTCAGTTTGTCCACTAGGCTCCATGCAACCTTGTTCAGGAATGAAACCAATAAGGGTTCTCCGTACATCTTCAATTGATTGATTGATTGATTGATTGATTGATTGATTGATTGATTGATTGATTGATTGATTGATTGATTGATTGATTGATTGATTGATTGATTGATTGATTGGTCGATCGTGATTGATTGCTTGGTCGATGGATCGATCGATTGATTGATTGATTGATTGATTGATTGATTGATTGATTGATTGATTGATTGATTGATTGATTGATTGATTGATTGATTGATTGATTGATTGATTGATTGATTGATTGATTGATTGATTGATTGGTTGGTTGATTGATTGATTGATTGATTGATAGATTGATTGATTGATTGATTGATTGACTTACCAACAATGAAGTTATTTTCCTCTTCACTATGAATACTGGCGAGATCAGCGTCCATACTGTTACAAATGCTTTGTGCCTCGGAGGAAGTGACATTTATAACAGTAATGAGATAACAGCTATTTTCAAAAGCACTCCAACCTTGTTCACATGCGGTTTCTTGTCATGAAAATAACAACAATTGATCATCATTAATAACAAACATGCAGCAAATAAAAAAGCGGAATTTTTATTATTTTTAGAATCACATTGAATAATTCAACAGTATTCAGTATTTAACAATAAAATCACGGCCTACATAAATATTCATCGTCATATTAATATCAATAATAGTATAATAGTGATGCAGTTTCTTACGGCAGTCAAATTCATCGGATCCATCGAGGCAATCAAGGTGGTTATCGCATACAAACGATTGGTTTAAGCACCCAAAGTCAGAGACACACCAAAAATCACTGTGACTACAGGGTTCTGATAACAACAAATAAAAATACAGAATTCACTGTAACTACGAAGGGCTATTTACAGAAGTTTCACAGAAATACTGTGACTTCAAGGGATTAGAGTAGAAACCAGAGATCAGTTGTGACTAGAAGTGCCTAATGGTCAATAGTATACATACAAGAATACATTTCTCCGTTTCTCGATAGGAAGCATTCAAATGTTGTTTTATAGCTCGAATGGCAGAATTTTTTTTATTTTACACGTCTAACACTGCCGATATTTAGAAGATTATGTGCATATAAAATCTGGGATAGCTGCTATTATCGCGATTCGTGACTACCTCTTCAGAGTAACACTAAACAGGGCGTGTCAAAAAGAGGGTTCCATGTGTAACATGAGGTTTTTTTGGCCATGACAAATAAACAAACGGGCAGTGTTGGAGTCGAGTCCTCATCATCCGAGTCCGAGTCCGAGTCCGAGTCCGAGTCCGAGAGGAAAGGACTCGAGTCCGAGTCCGAGTCTTTGCCAATTTCTATGTCCGAGTCCGAGTCCGAGTCCGAGTCCGAGTCCTCAATATCCGAGTCCGAGTCCGAGTCCGAGTCCTTATGTATCAAATTCAAGACGCAGTTCACCAATACTATATCAACGTTTTATTAGTCAGAATTTCAGTTCTATACTGTTTACTTATACAAATATGGACTGTTCATGAGGGAAATGGGGTGAACTATTGCCCCAAGGTGATCTGGAGACGGTAGCCTAAGTCTACTAGGTCTCCAGATCACCGAGGAACAATTATATAATTCACCCCATTTCACGAATAAAGAGCAGTCCATATTTGATTTATATAACGCATGAAAATATTTTTGTGTGCGATTTTGATCAAAACATGAAAAAAGATCTTACAGGCGAGTCGATCCTCCATGCCATTATGGCAAAATCGTACGAGGCATGGCATTTTTTGCCCAGTCAATAGTAGCGGGCAATAGTACTTTTTGAAAGACAAAACAAGACCGGAAAGTTACGTCAAGCATGAAATGGACCAAACTATTTTGTGTTATTATGATGTAGTATTCACCAATCAGATGGCTAGAATATTTCCATGCGTTATATAATAATTACTTATCAAAGTATAATCACAGTCAGTTCAGTAACTTACTTTATTAGGCTTGTGCTGTCTTTGTGGTTGTTCTTTTAATTACTGCTTATTTGCAATTATTTGCATGCAAAATTACTTAAATTAGAAAGAGTGTATAGAGGAAAAGATCCGCAAGACGAGAGCAGCAACGCCAGATACTGATCACAAGGGCCACACATGTTGGAGTTGCTTCCTTGCCCGTATTGGTCTTGTTAGTCATCCTCTGACACATAGATCAAATTCAACTATGTAACTGGTCTTTGTTGTCATTGTCGTCTTTGCTTTGCGATGGACGAACAACAACAGATCGAGTTAAAGAAGTAAATTATTGCTATTTGCTAAGGCTAATAATTCTGATAAAAGCCAGGATATAATTTAATGTTCTTTGTATTTCATTGTTTTTAAAGCAATACTAAATCGACGATATCTTTGGAACTGGGAGTACTGACATTGAAAGAAGATGCCAGTAAAATAAGGCTATGAAAATGAACCAGGAAAGAAAATTGAATATTTCATTGCTTGACAACACCTGAGTTTTGACCTCATCAATCACCAAAATCAGTTTTGAGTTGACCTAATGTTATATGTTGAATTTAAAGAAGATGCTCATTGCACTTCAGGAACATCAGCATCTGCACCATTTGGGGGAATAATCTAGCGCGATGTGGCCGCATGATCAACCCCACCACCCCCTCTTCTGAATATGCGTTCCATGGTAGCGCTACTTGCTGGTCTGGTACAACAGCACCCTCTGTGTTACTTATGAAAGTTATTGTTTTGCTAGCGGCGGGCTGCGAAATTTAGTCCCTCAGCAAACAAAATTCAGATAAATTAATGAAAATAAAACACCTGAAAAAACCCCAATTTTGCCGGACTCGATGAGGACTCGAAGCCGAGTCCTCGAGTCCTTGGGGTCCGAGTCCGAGTCCGAGTCCGAGTCTTTGAGTACTGGGACCGAGTCCGAGTCTTTGAAAAAAAGGACTCGAGTCGGACTCGAGTCCGAGTCCGAGTCCCGAGTCCTACAACACTGCAAACTGGAGGTAAAATAGTAATAATCATGATCAGCAATCTTTAATATGTCAGATGAATTTTGTCCCTCCATTTTGGAGCTTTCGTTATCAAATTATGGCGAATCTACCAGGCATGTAAAATTCAGCTTTGGCCACTTTTCATGTGCAACTCTTTCATGTGCAAAGAACTCTTTTATGAGAATCGTCATTCTGTGTGAAATTGAACATACATAATTAACCAGATCAATAATAACGTACCTGCTAAATGTTGAAAGTTAGTTCAATATAAACAGAAAACATATTTCCCTCCATATCACCCATGACAAATCACAGAATATTTGAATATTAGAAGTTTTTAAACAATACAATGATCAAAAGCAGTTTTTTTTCAATTGAAAATCCAATTTCCGATCAAAAGTGGGATTCGCACACTCGCACTAAATTTATAATATCTCTGGTGAAATGCTGGTGAATAAGTTCATCTTACCGCAGTTAGTTGATTCACTATCGAGCAAACAATCGGACCTCTCACTGCAAATCAGCACAGACCCGTCAACACACCAGCGTCCGTTACTACACAACTGATTATCAGATTCACAAAATCTACCTGTTAAGGTACATTGTTAAAAATTCTAAGAAGCTGGTATTGATATACACCTAGCACAAAAAGTCCCTGACCAGGGGCTTTGATGTTAACTAATCCAAAATCAATAATCGATACGAAGAATCTGAGATATGCATTTATTGAGCAAATTTCATCCCCGTAGTTTGGTCCCGCATTCATAAAAATCGAGTGACTACTTTTGAATTATAGGGGTTATTATTATTATTATTTTTTTTTTTAAATTTTGACCAAAAAGCGTCAAAAAAGTGATTTTTTTCATTTTTCACTTTTTTTCACTTTTTTTGTCAATATTTCAAAAAATATTAAATTAGATTATGAAAAGAAGTCCCTAAGTTAGTGTCTTTACATCATAATCGAGCAATCTGGGGATTTTTTACTCAAAATTATTTTTGTTAGCTTTGTTTAACTTTTTGGGTCAAAAAAGTGATTTTTTGTGATTTTCTCAAAAAACAAACATTTTTGGTCAAAATTGATGCAGAATTTGGAATCTCTGATCTATTTCCTTTCCAAAAATGTATACTTTTAGTTCGCGCCGATTTTTAAAAAAAAAAAAAAAAAAATTATTGTGATCACCGGTGCGCATTTGCCTATGGCGCACCTTCGGGTTGGACTACCTCTACCCCCACCTTTTTTGTAGTTTTATTTATGTCAAAGCATAGGTATATATAGTCATAGGCGTGCGCAGGATTTTTTTACCCGGGGGGCTTGAAAATAAATTTCATTGGTTAGCACCGCTATTCGCGGTAAACACGGACAGGGGAGTCTGAGGGGGGATGTTCCCCCCTTGGAATTTTTTGTTTTGTTTTGAATTTTCGAACCCATTTGGTGCGATTTGGTGTGTACTTTTGACCAATATTTTATGAAAAGCCTTAACTTCATTTCAAGCCATCTTATAAGGCTTGAATAATAAATAAACAGTGAAAAATGTATATTTTAACACTAAAAAGGTTCAGAAAACGTTTATGAAGCCATCTTGTTGAAATTGAATAATACAAAGTAAAAACTAATTCCCGGGGAGCGCGAAAACATTGGCTATTGTTAATATAAAGGTTTAGAAAAACGTTCCTGAAGCTATCTTGTTGAAGCTTGAATAATAAATAATCAGTGAAACTAATACGCACGTCTTGTTCAAATTGAATAACACAATATATTTTAAAAAATGGCTATTGTAAAAAGAAAAGTAAAAAACGTTCCTGAAACCATCTTGTTAAGCTTGAATAATAAAACATTTCAACTAATTTGCGCGTGTTATTTTTACACTGAAATGGTCCTGAAAACGTTCCTGAAGCAATCTTGTTAAGCTTGAATAATAAAAACATTAAAAAATAATTGTGCAAAAATTGGTTATTTTAACACTAAAATGGTTCTGAAAAACGTTCATGAAGCCATTTTGTTTAAGCCTGAATTAAAAAAAAATGAAACCAATTCGCTCGAAACGCGCAAAAAATGTCTAGTTAAGTAACTAAAATGGTCCCAGAAACATGTTGTTAGGGAAGACGTCAAACTCGACCGCCCGTTGACCGCCGGTTACGGGCGGTTCCGCCCGGTTCTTTCAGGTCAAATGTTTTACTGGTATATGAATTATTCGCGCATGCAACACTGAACAACCGCCGGTTGACTTAATGCTGTAACCAGACCAATTTACACTATCAATATGTTACTTTGCGGTCATAATAGCTCTCTCTATAATCGTTCTATAAAAAAAAACATTCATAGACTTTCGGTATTGATTTAAAAAAGTTAATTGAGCTATAAACAGATTGAAAAAGCCAACCCCAGCGAAAATCAATAGCTGTATTGTACTGGTTGTCAACTGAGACTTTAAGAGCCCATTACTTGCTCATGTTATTGCTCACGGCGTGTGACGAGGCACTATCAACCGGTCGTGTTCACCAGAGTGTAACTATTTGACCTCATTATGTGTGTATATTATAACAGACGACACGTTTTGTGAGAAACCGGGCGTACAAACTGTCAGTTTTTCAAACTAAAATGGTCCAAAAAACGTTCCTTAAGCCCTCTTTTTATAACTTGACTAAAGAAACATTGAATCTAACTCGCGGGAAGCGCGCAATTTTTTTCTCTAGTTTTGTCACTAAAATGGTCCAGAAAACGCTCCTGAACCATGTTGTTTAGCTTGAATAATTAAACATTGAAACTAATTCTCAAAAAAAATGGCTTCTTTTGAGAGGGGGGAGGGGGCATCGTCCCCACTCAATGGCGTATCCAGGACTGTTTTGATGGGGGGGGGGCAAAAAAACCTGAAGCCATCTTGTTGATCTTAAATATTGAAAAGTTGAACCTTATACGCGCGAAGCTCGCGCAAAATGTTGAGTTTTTGAACTAAAAGGGTCATGAAAAACTGTCCTGAAGCCATCTTGTTAAATTTAAATAATGAAATATTTAAACCAATATGCGCGTGGAGCGCGCAAAAAAATGCATTTCTAACACTAATGGTCCAGTATGATAATAACGTCACCCACATAATATTTACAATTTCTGATGTGGAGGGTCATAATAATGTTAAAACCGGTAGAAAACATGCACGCGGAACGCGCAAAATTAGTAAGTTTTAACTAAAATGTTCATGGAAAACTGTCCTGAAAGCCACCTTGTTAAGCTTGAATAATAAAATATTAAAATTAATACGCGCGCGAAGCGCGGAAAAAAAATTGCATTTCAAACACTTATGGTCCAGTATGATAAGAACTAAAATTGGTCATGGAAAACTGTCCTGAAGCCACCTTGTTAAGCTTAAATAATAAAATATTGAAATCAATACGTGCAGAAATTGGCATTTCTAACACTTAAATGGTCAGTATGACGTTTTTAACGTCCAAACATAATATTTAGAATATTTGTTGTGTTTTGAGACAACCTGTTGGAAAAGTGAGCGCGAATCGAGCAAAAAAAACCCAGTTTTTGAACTAAAATGGTCCAGAAAAAAAAGTTTCCGAAGCCCTCTTGTTAAGCTTGAATATTGAAACATTGAAACTAATACGTGCAAAGCGCGCAAAAATTGGCATTTTTAACACTAAAAAGGTCTAGTTTGTTAACGTCACTCACATTAAAACACACACCGTGACAATGATGGTGGGGTGGGGGGGGGGCACTCCCCGTTTGCATTGTCTATGCTCGTTACCCTTCCTCCTTATCTTCCTTTTTATTTTTTACTCTTTTGCCAATGGGGGTTACGCCACTGGTGATTCAGAGTGCCAAGCTGTTGGGTTTTAACTTGCCTGGATGACCTACAACTCTCCTTGCTATCAATATTTACTTTTTATTTATAAAACACTAACATAGTTCAGAGACGTAGAGATAAAGTGAGAGACACTAATAAAAGCTCCCGGCCTCTCCTCCTCCCCCCCCCCCCCCCCCCCCCACACACTCCTCCTCCTCTCCTCCCCCCTCCCTTCCTCCTCTCCCTTCCTCTCCCCTCCTCCTCTCCTTCCTCCCCTCCTCCTCTCCTCTCCTTTCCTCTCCTCCCCACTTTTTTTTTACCCTCTGGGGACCCGGGGGCTTGAGCCCCCAAAGCCCCCCCCCCCCCCCCCCCCTAGGCACGCGCCTGGTAGTATCCGATTCACACGGGATAAAAATAAGGATACATGTCAGATGTTATTACTCTATTTGATAGAAAGTTTATAAATAACACACATACCTTGAGGCATAATTCTCTGAACATTGATATGAAATCCTCGAAAAGCATACTTCTCATCGGATTCAAATCGCATCCAGATACGTTGATCGTCAATCACGACCGTTGTCCCGGATGCTATGGACTTTGACTCTCGCAATATCTGAGTATGGTTGCCACGGCCCAAGGTGAAATAGTCGATATTTTTTGTTTTCAAATACAGCAAAGTCAATTCCATAAAGATAAGAACGTAATTGCCGTCGTCGTTGGATGTAAAAATCCAGGTGCATTTGAAGTTGTCAGGATAAAACACAGGATATCCGGGAGTCGAAACATTGAATGCATCGCCAATAATTACGTCTTCCACGCTATGTAGACAATCTATGACAATTGAATTAATAATAATAAAAAATAATTAATAACAATGGTTATTACGTGTGATCATGCAGAGATTATCAAGAAAAAGAACTTATTTGTTATTTCTTTCTGGAATTGTTGCCGATACCACCAAGCAACGCATTGTTTGCTGGTGGATAGTTGTGGCATACGCAAACAAATAGCAGTTATTTTGTGCGGCTTATATAGCGGTTTAACTACTAGAGCTGCATTTTGCTTCAATGGTTTTGGGCACCTGTGGTTTATACGCCGTGCGTCTTTTACCGTGGACAATACGGTACAGATACTAATTCAAATCAAAACAATTCAAATGCTAATCTCTCGGATTTTGTTTTTCCCGAAGGTGCGTTATTCCGATGATGTATTATTTTGATTTAAAGGTGCGATATTTCGAAGGACACCTTCGGAAATAGCATTTGGCTAAATTCTGAATAGCGCACTTTCAGAACAACATTATGTTCCCACTCACTTTTGGACCTGTGATTTGACATTTCGCCGGTAATAAATCATCTAAGGATCTGTCTATTTCCCACTATGTGGTCCAATTAAAAGACTGCAAAGGACATAATTATGCCCCAAGGGCATAAACTAACCTTCATAACCCTGAAAGTGGACCACATGGTTAGCGATTGACAAAATATAAGTTGATTTATTACCGGCGAAATGTCAAAATCACAGGTCCAAAAGTGTTAAGGGAGTGGGAACATAATGAACGCACCGTTGGTTCAATTCGGGATACCACTTGGACTAACGCACATTCTGAATTTGTTCTAAACTTAAACATCAAACAAACAAAATCGTCGTATGTATTTCGTTTTTAAAACATCTTTATCACTTTATCATTGCTAACAACGTGATATCTTTAATATAAATGATCTGTATGGATTGCATTGAGCGTGTTGATTACAAACTTCCAAAATTGAAATAAGATGGAGTACCGTAACGTACTTTAGGTAGGGCATACAATCAAACTTATATCAAACTTCAAAGTACATAATTTTCCCGTATTTTTATGTATTAATTGTTTAAGAAGCGCATTAAATGTGTTTCTTTTTCTTTTTTCTCGTAAAAAAGGGGGAATAATTAAATTTTTAAAAAAATGATTACATACCCGCATCCGTTGTTAAGATGCAATCGATGTTAACTAACGTATAAATCACCAGCAATCCGATATTCAAAGCCATTTTAATACATCCTGTGTATAGTCAAAACAAGCAAAAGGATACGTGGGTTAATCTCTTCTCCTCATACAAGAAATCGACGAGAGCGGAGTTGTCTTAAAAACGGAGTTAAATTACTATCTTGACACACACACCCCAACATGATCATAATTGGTAACCGCTGTATACGTGTATATACCTCGATTCGATGTTGAAATAAGTTCGTCTCCATACCCGATCATAGTTGACACTTCACGAATACGTATCAGTTTCTCCAGTATCGGCAGCGTTAGGGACATCAGGTTACTTAGTGAGCATAAGTTTGGATATATTTACTACTTCTATGATTTTTTTATTTTAAATATCTTCTTAATTCGGAGATTGAACTATATCAGGTAGGCATAACAAAATGAGTAACAAAACGAGAAAAATCAGTTACTTTTCAGAAATGTTAAAATCATAAGATTAAACTGTCTGTAGATATTACATAGGATTGATTTGGAAAATATCTGTTAAATATCACAAATAAACTGTTGGCAATCTTTGCGTTACGAATGCTAAAAAATGATGAAAACAGTTAATCAGCAGATGAGAGCTACGCTGTCAATTTTAGCAATTTGAAAAATCCAAACATAATTAGCAGACGATGCGGGACGTGATCGTGATTAACGTAACATGTTAACACTAGGAACAGCCAAAATCCACAAATAATAATAAAATAATAATAATACTGAACATTTATAATGCGCGCAAATCTGCCGAAGCACTCATGGCGCAGTGAGCAATTAAACAAAAGAAACAATGAAATCAGAGCAGAGAACATTATACATATACAAATAATGCCTAAAAAAGCAACAATTATACAATGCAATAAATCACAAAATTAATTGAAACAGCTTAATTATACGCAATATACATCAGATGAGTTTTGAGGCCAGTTTTGAATGATGAGAGAGATGAACAGGCACGAATATGATTAGGAAGTGAATTCCAGAGCCTAGGGTTGCACACCACTAAATACATCTCCCATAGGGTTACACGTGAAATGCACACTTTTAAAATGGATATTTCTTGACGTTATAAGAAACTGGTAACTTGAAATTTGGTTTCAACTTGAAGATGAAAGCCATGACTACTAACTCAACAACTCATATATGGGGGGTAACCGGCATAATTTTGAGCTAGAGCCTTTTCAAAAAGTACGAGTTGAGTTTTCCTGGTCACACGCAATTGTTGATTAAGATTATTGCGTCAGATACCGGAAATGACCTGAACACAAATGTCTCTGTTAAAATATTAAAAGATCATCATTGCATCAATTTTGTTGGACCTGAAGAACGCTGATGTGTCTGTCAAAATTCACACTATATTAATTTCGCCATAACTTGCAGTAAATACCCTAATTTTAAACTGTAATTTACAATAGGTCTCCCGTTTCGGCATAGAAACGGGCCGGTTTTGGACTTTTGCCTCAAAGGGGGTAGGGCCAGACGTTATTTAGTGGTGTGAAACCTTTGAAGGAGACACTTTTTTTATTATTGCCTCATTTTCTTAATCTTTTGCACTTTACATAATGCGTAGTTATGATTTTTGATCAAATATACGACTTCAAAGTGGTAAAAAACAGTGAAAGACATTGTGCGCCATATTGGCTATGTCAGTAGAAAAGTAGATTTTGGTTACCATGATCCTCGTCAAAAAGGCATACGGCACTATGCTAATCACTTGTTGTAAAACATTTTGCATGGAAGTATTGAAATTACAAGGACATTCTGTGAGGTTGACCTATTCAGTAGACACAGCTTAATCAATTTACCCCCCCCCCCCCCCATGCCCTATCCCCCTCCCCCATATACCCTATGCCCCCCCCCCCCCCACCGCTTACGTTCAACTCTTGCTTCAAATATGTCTTTTTAAATACAATTTAGATCATGTTAGACCCCGCGCCGTTCTGAGAGGGGAGTTTACGGAAGTATGCAAAACTTGTATTCAAATCTTTTTTTCTTCTCACTAGAGCGTAATTCGTTTAAAATTATATTTTTGATATTTAAGAAAAAAAGGTTTTCTCCAAATTTTGTTCCTATTAGCGAAATTTGGACCCCCATATCTTAGCCATTTCGATAAATAAACATGATAAACTTTAAATCGTTTAAAGTAATCATTTACGTCTATGGCACGTGTCCGAGAAGTCTTAATGTCGCAGGGTCTTGCATTAAAAGACAGTGGGGTGGAGGAAATGAGCATTTATACACAGCTCTATGGAGAAAAATTTACATAATCGTCGATATCTAGAAAAGAAAATCATTAATCAAACATAATATTTTTTCAAATTAACTTTTTTGGGCAGGGAATATACGGTTTTCTTCTTTAAAAAAAAAAAAAAAAAAAAAAAAAAAGATAAAAAACTAGATAATGACTTTAATTAGTCAGATTGTAGCTTATTTAACCAAACGGACGGATCTTTCATGATGAAACAGATGTGTATACTAAGAGAACGAAGTGTACGGGCCGTAATAATATGTGTTAGAACCAATTTTAACTAGAAGTCTAGTTATCATTGCCGGCAAGTCAGTTTAGACAGCAATGCAGGGGTGAAGGTCAAAGCGCCTTGACCCTCTGTATAGGTTGCACACCACTAAATACATCTCCCATAGGGTTACACGTGAAATGCACACTTTTAAAATGGATATTTCTTGACGTTATAAGAAACTGGTAACTTGAAATTTGGTGATTTGGTACCAGCATGGTGTCAATGGTAAAGGCTCTGTCTTTGAGTCCAGAAATTTCCGAATTCTGCCCAGGCTTCTTAATTGAAAAGAAGCTGATTTGACAATGGAAGATATGTGCGAAGTTAGAGTCATTGATGCATCCATGATGAAGCCAAGATTGCGAACTTGTTTCACTGGAGCAATGGTTGAGCTGCCTATATTAATGTGAATGTCAGAAAGCTTGTCTAACATGTGTTTGGAGCCAAATAAGATTAATTCAGTCTTGCTATCGTTGAGTTTGAGAGAATTATTTTTCATCCATTGACGGTACCCCTTTCGGTCCACATCAGTCCACATCAATCAACACTTGATCAACAAGCATCCACAAAACATGAAAATCAATCCACACAGTGGATTCTTGGGTTTTACAAAACCAACAACCCTCCACATCCACATCCATCAACAAAGGCCAATTCCACCGTTACGGACGTTACAGATACATGCAACTTGCAACTTTTAATTGAATAGCACATCTGTTTGCTGATAAGATAACACTTTATTTCTTAGTATGCTAGTAGTAAACACTCTAATGTTCAATATAATGAAGCAATTTTGTTTTAGCTTTCTTAGTTAATTAGCAACAAAAATTAGAAACAAGCGTTACGGACGTTACCTTGAAAGGAAGTGCCTTTTTGATTATGGTACATATCCTTAAATCTCTGTTCAGTTCCCTGTTTTATTTTTTTCTGTCAACTATATTGAGCAAGCCCTGACTCCATTCTATGTTAACATGAAAAGCAAGTTTGAAATTAGTACTCCCGTATCGTCCAACGCTGTTGATTTAGTGTTACGGACGTTACATTTTGAAGCGTTACGGACGTTACAGGTATTAAAATCAATAATAAAACAAGATTTATAATATCAAAATGGGACATTTTGTCCCTAATTTGTCATAAAATCCATGTGTTTTTCTTGTGTTACTTTTATGTTAGGGACCGTTCAGGGGGGGGGTAAACTATAGGGGGCGGTCATGTAACTTTCATATGTTAAAATAGGGGGGGTTATGTAACTTTTTATTCTTGAACAGGGGGGGGGGGCTTTGCGCATATTTTCTTAAAACCTATCGACTTCAAAAACTTTACTATCAGACGACTTCTGGACAGCAAATCGATGATATGGTGGAAAAAACATCTAATATAATCATTAACGGTCGAGACATTAGAGCCACAGGGTGTATAATGTTACAAAATCCAATTTCAGGGTGCACTACACTAAATGGGGTATCCCCTACCCTTAAGGACGTGTTTAAAGCTAGAATCGGAAAGTATGCATCACAAAATCCTCAATTTAAAAAGACTTGACAGTAATACAATTGCGTAAATGCCTATGATTTTTGATTAATTGTGATTAATGGGACATCACCTACATGCACCCTGACTATAAACTGTGAATATCATCTAGGTAAATGTTGAGAGATCTTTCAAATTTGTGCTTTTTACTGGAAACATTGGCGATTACGGCGACATTTCCAAGCTCGTCAGAGAGGTAGTCAAACTCCATGGGCATATTTTGGAAAATCGAGCAGGTCAACCTACCTATTTTTTTCTTCACTTTTTGGTGGGGAAATGTGATCATCTTTAAGAAAAAAATATACTCTATAGGGTCTAATTTCGTAATTTAGTGGTCTAAAACAGAGTTTTATATCGGTGTTTTTGTACATATCCCTATGGAGCTCTATTTAGTGGTGTGACCCCTTCATGATTTAAAAATGTGATTTGTTGCATGCTTTTCACCTCATTTCTGCTTTGCACCAATGCTCACAAAAGTAAAACGTTTCACTGGATTATACGTTTCTGCTCAAAATGTTCTAACTTGTTCGGGTTATAAAGACTCACAAAACCATCCAAAATGTATAAATATGAGAAAAAAATTCCAACTCGCTACGCTCGCCATTACTAATTTCACACAATAAAAAGAAGGGGCATCATAAAATGATTGGCTGTTCAGATAGGGCACAAACAAAATTTGACAACGTAGGTTATGCATGAACAAAATTCCAAAGTTAAAGACAGCCCCTTAAGTATGTGACAAGTTGATTTTATTCGGGGAGGGGGGGTTGTGTATAAAGCTACTGGTTAGCAGGGGGGTCATGTAGTTTTCAGTTTCAGCTGTAGGGAGGTAGGTAATTTTAACATACGAGTCTCGAATTTGTAATAATGATAATAATGAACGGTCCCTTAGTTGCTTAAAGTTGTAAAATAATGGAAGGGGTAGTCTGAAAACATCTATTTATGTTTTATGGCATATTTACTACAGAGTATGCTAATTTTTTCATTCACACAAAGCTTGTTTGTGTTTTAGGTATCTATATTAAAGGTTATTAACACTACCCACTCTAACACTATCAAGTATATATATATATCTCTACCACTGAAAATGGAAAAAATGTAATTTTTCTTATGAAAAACACTTGTTTTTCGTCACTTTAGAGGGCAAAAGTTTTCATACACAAAAGATGTAACTGTCACAGAACTGTCACAATGCTTATCAGAAACTACTCTGGAAGTTTCAAGTTCATAGCATAATATGTGGCAAGACAACATAGTATCAAATAATTACATAGTGTTACACTCCCGACTTGTCAACTTTGCAAATGTCAACAGTACGTTTTCCTCAATTGGGCTACACTGACTATGTAGCAGTGCACAAGTCTAAACCATTGTTGAAGAAAATGTGGTCTAATTTGTCAAATTAGACCATATTTTTGACAAATTAATATTGTTAGTGTTACAGCTCAAAAAGGTGTGTCATTTAGAAGCTCTTCAAAGCCTTGAGTAAAAGCTGTAACGTCCGTAACGATTTATGTAACGTCCGTAACGATTTATGTAATGTCCGTAACGCTCGTAAAGGTGTTTCTAATTATAGATTTTTTTTTTTTTTGCTCAATGATTGAACCCATCACAAACTAACAGTGAATGTGGGATGTTATTAAAATCAGCCAATTAGTTTTCTCCCAGAGGGAAAAAACATAAAAAATGTTACGGACGTTACGCGATCCAATGGAAAAAATGAATTTAAAAATGATAACTCGCATTGCGCCTTTCGCAAGTGATATCACTTTTTTTGCTTTTTACTTTCATTGGAAGCTTTATTTAGAATAACTAAATCACAAATAGCATTTAAAAAGCAATACTTTATAATACAAAAATAATACACTTTCTTAACTAGCCTTTTTCAAGCCAAATTAAAAAAGCATTATCCTTTTTGCGCACCTATTTTCAAACGATGATGTAATGACCAAAACAAACAAATTGAGGTGAGATCATATCAGACTTGATAAATAGAGATATACCCCTTACCAACAATAGAGGAGAAAAACTTGTAAAACCAATTTGAAATTTTTGCTGTTTTTCACATTTGGCATGGAATTGGCCCAAACGGTCAACAACCCCCACATCCAGTCCACAAACCTCCACATAAGGCTGGGTTCACATAGAAGTATACGGTATACGGTATACGGTATACGGTATACGGTATACGGTATTCGGTATACGCTATACGGGCACGGCGAGTCACATAGGATGGCACGCGAGCCCTACTCGGTCTATTAAATTGCAATAAAATGAGTACAAAGGAGTCCTATTTGTCTAACTTACCCTATTCTACGCAATACATTGTTTATAAATCGTGATTGGGGAAATTCAGAACGCCTGTACACACGAATTGCAGCTGCTTCCTCCAAACGGGCCGGTATACGGTGCACGAAAATCGAACACGCACGATTCCCGGTATACTATACTATACTACACTATACGCAGGTATACGGCCTTTTCGAATAGTGCCCTCTTATGTGACCCGGTATATTGAAATTACATTGTTCGATTTAAGCTATACGCGTGCCCTGCAAAACGTGCACCGTATACCCGAATAGTATACTCCTATGTGAACTCAGCCTTAAGAGTATAGCAGACACCATGTAAGTACCCTGTCTGGGACAGTGGAGTTTCTTTTGTTGCATGACTATGATGGTAGATATTGACTGTGTCAGGCGCCTGACACTCTATTGTTCGAATCGCCGAAAGCATAGACGGACATGAATATACAATGAATAATCATATCAATGAATATACGTCATTTGTGACGTCGAAAATGAAAAGTACCAGACCATAGTGGACACGAACGGCCGTAATCTTTGAATCTCCGTTGATTTCAATGTTATGTCGGAGTGTTTTAACTAATTTCATACTGACACGACCTGAGTGATAATCAAACGGTCCCCGAACGATGCCCTGGCGCTGTTGAAGTCAGAAATATCATCGTTCCCTACAGTCCGAGCGTTCCCACATCGAATTTCACCTAGAATATTCGTCACACGAAGCTATGTCCGCCATCTTCTGAATATCGAAAAATGCCCTCTGGAGAGTCAAGGGGACAACATTTTTTTCTACGCATGCGTCCGATCGCTTTGGATTTGTCCACTAAAATTTTGGACAAATGCCTAATGAGTATGTGCTACATGGCAAGTGACACAACTTCTTGTAATGCGCTAATCAACCGTAGATCTAACCCCCGGGCTCCGGCCAGTTTGGGGTGGAAAAGCCCAATCAGGAAAAGTTCACGGAAAATATTCAGGCGTTGACGGTTTTTCAATGGTATATCACAGATAGGCAAAGTGGGTATATCCAGTGACAGTTGTATATCCCCTTGGTATATAATATTTAATTTTGACGGCAGCCGACAATGCATTGATTGATGATAACATCCAGAAGTGGTTTGATGTGTGATAATAATGCCGCCATGAGGATCGAGCCGTGTAGCGAGGGGCCACGCCGAACTATGATCGAGAGTGACCAATAACGCGCCGCAATGCAGACCACTGGCGCGCGGCGGGCCGGCCGCATCCAACATGCGCGAATCAGTGGCGTAGCCAGCTTTAAACAGGGCCATAGGGAGGGGGAGGGGTGGACTTATAGGGAGGCCGGGGAGGGGTGGACTTATCAGACAGTAAAAAGTCCGAGTTGTATACCGACGAAAGGCATGATGTACAGTCAATAAAACTATGGTGGTAAGTGCCCACATGTTGTGGCGAATATAGGGCCTACACTTACTTGCAACAGAGTGACGTGGAATCCGGGGGCCGACTATACGACCGTAACAGAGCGACAGTAGAATCCGGTGTTTAATTTTTTTAAATTGAGTGTATTGTTAATAGTCCCGGTTCTGAGCACTTCTCTAGCCCGCCCGGCCTGTGGGCCTAAATGAGACACCGTGCACTTTGCGCCGTGCATATGCTATAACCATCTAATGATTGGAAGCGGTAGCAGCATAAAGTATTATGAGAAAATGTGTACATATCTCCTAAGATTCTGGAGATTCGGAGTCTACCATCGGACCGGGCTTTCAGTTGACCTACGCATAGGAGCATCGTCGAAGTGAGAATGTCCCCTGTAACCTTTTTCAAGATCTTTGGCACTAAAATTAAAATTTTGGTTCATTATAGAGAGAATCCACTTTACTCATACGTGCCCGTAATCACCCTTCAAAGGTACAAGACTTAATCGCGTCTATCAAATAGTTGTCTGATTGCCTTTCCACATATTTCGACATGAATATTGCGTCTCCCAATTCGTTTATTAAAGCTAGCTAAATTTGGTACAAGAACTAACTTTCTTGAAATGAAGTTGTATCCACTACCAAAGATTTTCTAGAAATTCATCGGTTGTACAGATTTAAAAAAATGGTAATCATGGTAGATTTAACATTGGTATAAACGGTCTCCTTTCTCATGTTGTACGATTGGCTATGGCCTGTTTTGGAAATGTGTTTGCTTTGTGTATATCCAAATAGCTTACAGTTGTATATTAGCCTAGCTATAACAAGCTATAAAAATGACATCTCTGAATGTATTTTAAACAAAGTGTGCAAAGGAGAAATGGTTGGGCACACTGGTAAAATGGTTTTACAACAAGTGTTGCTATCATTATCAAAGTGAACTCAACTTCAATCACTTATCATCGAGCAATAATATATTGTTTTACGCATTTAAATGTGTTTAGATTATAAAGTTAAATAAATCCAGAGATAAATGATAGATAGAAAAATAGATTAAAAAAAGAATAGAAAAAAAAACTATAAAAGCATTGGTGGCCTTTATAAATTATAAAAATTGATATAAAAATGATGTTACATACATCCACAATCAAGTTTAATTTGTTTTTTTAAAAAACAAAAATATAGAACCAACAACGATCACACGGAGATTCGAACCCGTGATTGCCGATTGCAAACGATATGGCCAACGTATGCACGCCACAGAGATCGACGAGTGTAATTGTGTCAGTTTTATCATTTAACCATTGATTCTTTTATTTATAACGAACGGATTTTTATCGTGCCATTTTGGACATTTTAAACCATATTTATATGTTACTCTCGCACAAAATGTGTTTGTAATATGATTATACTCCTTATTTTGGAAAGAATGGTAAAAACGTTGACATTTCGAACACAATAAATGGCATCTTGTATACTGTTTATACGGTCGCTCGACTGAACGTTGTGTGACCTGTTGCATTGCATTATTCATGTTACGATCTGTTTATGTATGCTTTTGTTATACTTCTCAATCGCTCATCGCCAACTCTGTACAAGAAACTTCATGCGCTGTCCCAACGCTGTCATTAGAGAACAATAGAAAAGTCCCTTCGACTCTCCAGAGGGCGTTATCTGCGACCTTTGACTGGGTTCACGGGGTTAATCATATTAATGAGCAAATATGCAAATGAGCTAAGTGTCCCCTCCTATTATATATCCTTCTTGACTGTGTTTGCACAACTCGGTGACAAATATTATCAATGTTACTGACAAGGTGGTTTAGTAGCCCAATTGGATAAATGTTAGCAAGAATTGCCAACCTTTTTTCTATCACTGACACCAATATGGCAGAGAAATTATTTAGGTTATTTGTCTTTTATATTTGGATTGTATAACAACATTTTAGAATTGGATGGTCAACTTTATGTAATAATAATGTCACTCTGGACATCACTTTAATCTTCATCTCCTATATTTTTTTGTATTTAAATTATTAATAAATTAACAACAACTGTGTGTATGTTTATCAGCATAAGTCCATCATATCAGTTTATCTTAATATTTTAGGTTGCCCTTCTTTTGAGTGACAATGTTGTATTCATTTCTGTGCAACATAAATGATTTAAACATAATGCTCAGCATCACCACTGTGTTTATCTAAAGGAAATTAATTTAACTTCAATTCAATCCGTTTGGGTTGATGATAAACATTGCTAATTCAACCCATAAATATATTGATAGGTTTGTTTAGACTGTAAGCCTATTGATGATGTTATTTGTAATCACAATGAATTGATTGGCTTTTTATAAATTGATGGGTGAATTGATGACACAAATTGCTCTTTTGTTACACTCTCCAAAGTACTTCACACATACAATACAAGCACTAGACATGGTCATTCCATCAAGAAGTGTTATACATTAGGCTATTGATTAGGCTTTATAAAAGCAGTAAGGTGACATACTGTAAAAATGTAAAACCAAGGTTTGCTTTAAACAGTCCTAAAAAAAAGCAACTTTTACCAAGTAAATAATAAATATGTTTGAACTCCAAAACTACATAAGGGGTAAAAAAAGGTAAGCCTCACCCTTATATTCAAGAATGTTGGTTTGCATAACTCCAGAGTTTCATTTTCTTTAAACGTCTAATTGTGTGGGGTGTTACACAAACAAAATTGTATGGGATTTTGAAAAATGCCACCAATTTTAAAAAATATCTATAATGTGCAATATTCTATTCTATATTAATTAATCACATAATTACCATGCCTTGTTCTTCGGCGTTTTTCAATGTTTTATACCATATCATATTGTTGATGTTTTTATCTATAATGTGCAATATTCTCTTTTATATTAATTAATAAGTTCCTTCAATGTTTTATCATGTAAATTTCATGCAATTTGGCCTTAGGGCCACGACTGTGAAATGTAATAAAATCAATTCAATTCAATTCATTTCTAAGAACATCGTTTTGGGAAAATGAGACAATTTTGGGACAAGTAAATATGATATTGAAAAGGAGAAACTTTTTGTGGTAAGCCAAGCTCTTTTTCTTTTCACAAATTTTTAAATTTCTGAAAACGATTGATTCTGTGTGGAGTTATGCAAACAAACTTGGTCTTATTTGCGTACAAACGAAAGCAGAGAGAGGGTTTTTAAATTTACTGGTATATGACAAATTGCCACTTTTTTTGAAAACATCTTTTGGGGAAATGTGATTGTTTTGGAACATGATATCGAAAAAGGAAAACTTGCTATTGATTAGCCAAGCATTTTCTCTTTTCATAATCGTTTCAATTTCAAAACGTCTCATTGTGTGTGAATTAGTTATGTAAACAAAAGTCATCTAATTTAAGAGGGGACATACTTTTTTTTGAACTCTTTAGCTCCTACCTTGAAAAGGTCAATAAATTGATTCGCAATGTCAATTGTAATGACAAATTGCCCTCTTTTGTTACATGCAATAAGCACTTGACACGGTACAATTCAGACTTTATAAAAGATGATAAAAGGTAAACCTTTCAAGGTGTGCTTGCAGTCCTGTAAAAAGCTGAGACTAGTATTACTACAGTCTCAGGAAAAAGGTAACTTATGTTTTAACTCCAAAACTATATAGCTCCTACATTGACAATAGGCGGGTCATTTTGTGATAAAAAACACCTCAACCCCAAAAAATTGCTACAAAAGGTTTTTCAACTGATTCTGCTTCCAGGTGATATCAGGAATGGCCACAAGAAAGTCCAAAAAAATCTAAGTTCCGGAAAGTGGTTATTTTCAAGATGGCGTCCAAGATGGCCGCCAACATCATAAAATGGCTATAACTCTGGTATTAATCACTCTAGAGATGTAAATTTAGAATTTATTCATAGGTTTTAGGGTGTGATAAACTCAATTAGACTAGTTTCAGGTTTGCTAGACACTCAGGTGCACTCTACAACAAAGATGGCGTCCAAGATGGCCGCCAATATCATAAAATGGCTATAATACTGGTATTACTCACCCTAGAGATGTAAATTTGGTATTTATTCCTAGGTTTTGGGATGTGATAAACTCAGTCAGACTGAATTAAGGTTTCTTAGACACTCAGATGCAATCTAAACAAAGATGGCATCCAAGATGGCCGCCAATATTATAAAATGGCTATAATTCTGGTATTAATCACCCTAGAGATGTAAATGTGGTATATATATTCCTAGGTTTTAGGGTGTAGTAAACTCAATCAGACTGGTTTAAAGTTTCCTAGATACTCAGGTGCACTCTACAACAAAGATGGCGTCCAAGATGGCGTCCAAGATGGCCGCCAATATCATAATGTGGCTAAAATCCAAAATCCAATAAATAAACACTTAAAATAAAAAGACTAGTAGTAAAGTATGTGAATTCATTTGATACCCCTCATCCCATTCCCAACATCACACACTCCAAGTTCACTGTCCCGTCCCACCCTTACCCTATGGGATTAAGTAAACAATCACTCATAACTAAGAGGGGTTTAGTCTTAGACACATTGATTTTAGGCCGAACATAGTGGCAGCAGAAGAAAAGCGGTCAACAATGTCTTGTATACCGCCAGCATTAGTTGCAACCAGGGTAGAATCATCTGAGTACAGCTCCCTGATATATATTTCTCTCACTTTGGTTAAGGCTTTGATCGGGTCTTGACAGATTGAACAGCTTTTCATCTGAACGAGTCCTGATGCGCACTACCTTGTCTAGGTTTGTAGCCATTGTTTCCAAAACTGCAGCAAGTTACAGAGCAAACGAAGTTGGAGCAAGGCTTCACTAACATTTCTTCCAATGGACAATTTTCCTAACATGTCCTCATGGAACAACTCGATCTTTGTCTATCTGGGCATTCGTATACTTTGAGCACCTCCCACAGAGTGTTTCGGTCCACCGTATCAAACGCCTTGGAGAAATCAACAAAGACTATTATATATACAATTGTTGCTGCTGTTCTACAGCCTTCTTCTGAAGTTGCCTCAAAGTGAAAATCATGTCATCGGTTGCTCTATCAGCCCCAAAGCCACACTGCCTCTCAGGAAGTACCTCTTCTGCGATAATCTTAAGCTGGTTAAGGATTATTTTTGCCATGATTTTGCCAGTTATGGACAGTCACTTTTGTCACCCTTGTTCTTGTAAATGGTAACAATCATTGCGTCTTTAAAGTCCTGAGGGAAACATTCGCTTTGCCAGCAAGCATTGAATTGAATAGATCTAATAATTCAGTCTTTAGTACATCTGATGGTATGTCATCTTGCCCATCTTGATGTTCTTCCGTTACTTAAATGATCCAACAAAGCTTGAATTTTGTCATCTCGTTATTCGAACCAGTCAGGATTTGTTTCGTTTAGGATGACCAAATATTTCGATAGCGGTTGAGAGGATGGATTCCCTAAGGAGATTCCACTGTTCTTCAACATTATTTGGATCTGAGATGATTTTGTTGCCTTGAAGAGATTTTGTCATTGCTGTTTCAAGTTTCCTTTTGTGTTCTTCATCTTTCAACTTGTTGACATCTAATTTCTTGGGTGCATTGCTAGACGACGGAGTCTGATTTGGGAGCGTACCATGTAGTGGTCAGTTGAGCATTTTGCTCCCCTCATTGCTTTTGTTAAAAAGACATCTGTCCTACGAGTCACAGTGTAGTCAAGTAAATGAAAATGCTTTATCAGAGGGTAAATCCAAGTGAAGAAATGCTTCTTTGGTTGAAAGAAAAGTATTGGCAACACACAAGTTTCTTTCCATGCAGAAATTCATCAGAAGGTCACCATTAGTGGGGTTTTTCTTTTGCCAAATTGACCAATTACACTTTCATAGGTAATATGATCCATTCCAATCCTCACATTAAAGCCCCCCCCCCCCCCCCCCCCAAGAATAAGTAGTTTGTCAGCCTTGGGTACATCATCATCTACTTTAGCCGGCTCTTAATAAAAGGCCTCATTTTCTTCATCCGCATATAACATGGTTGGTGCATATACATTAATAATACTTAATTAAGAAACGGTCCTTTCCAACGGGAACACGTAATTATATGAGACGTTCGGATATTCCTGTGGGAAGTGTTGGTATTTTATTAGCACTTTTATAAAGATGGCAAATACTGCAATCTGACCTTGTCCTTCGATCCTTTATTTCTCTTGTAAAGCGACAATATCAATGTTGTATCTTGTCAACTCCTTGGTTATCAAAGCAGTTTTTCTTTCTGATATTGAGTCATTATCTAGCATTGTTCGCACATTTCACGTGACAAGTTAGTTTTACTTTTGTTTGTATTTTTACCGCTGTCGCAAAGACCCGCAGCTGGCCCCTGTGAACCAGTCTGGTTATTGATTTAAGCAATCTTTCATTACCCAACCTTTTCCAGGGGCTTCCCCTTCTGAGGCAGGCAGTGCTATCCCTGAAGAGGGCTGCCTGGACACTCACACAACTTCCTCTTCTCTGTTGTTGCTCAGAAGATTCAACAATGTTGCGACCATCTTGAGTGTGCATTGGATTTTTAACAAGGAAAACAATAAATGTTGCCAAAATGGCAGCCATTTTGGACGCCATCTTTGTTTTAGAGTGCACCTGAGTCTCTAGGAAACTTTAAACCAATCTGATTGAGTTTATTATCCCTAAAACCTAGGAATAGATACCAAATTTACATCTCTGGGGTGATTAATACTTTTCAGAGTTATAGCCATTGTATGATATTGGCGCCCATCTTGGAGGCCATCTTGGAGGCCATCTTGGACGCCATCTTTGTTGTAGAGTGCACCCGAGTGTCTAGGAAACTTTAAACCAGTCTGATTGAGTTTATCACACCCTAAAACCTAGGATAGATACCAAATTTACATATCTAGGGTGATTAATACTTTTCAGAGTTATAGACATTTTATCATATTGGCGGCCATCTTGGACGCCATCTTTGTTGTAGAGTGCACCTGAGTGTCTAGGAAACCTTAAACCAGCCTGATTGAGTTTATCACACCCTAAAACCTAGGAATAAATACCAAATTTACATCTGTAGGTGATTAATACCAGAGTTATAGCCATTTTATGATATTGGCGGCCATCTTGGACGCCATCTTTGTTGTAGAGTGCACCTGAGTGTCTAGGAAACCTGAAACCAGTCTAATTGAGTTTATCACACCCTAAAACCTAGGAATAAATACCAAATTTACATCTCTAGGGTGATTAATACTAGAGTTATAGCCATTTTATGATGTTGGCGGCCATCTTGGACGCCATCTTGAAAATAACCCCTTTCCGGAAGTCAGATTTTTTTGGGACTTTCTTTTGGCCATTAGTGATATCACTTGGAAGCAGAATCAGTTGAAAAACCTTTTGTAGCAATTTTTTGGGGTCAAATCACAAAATGACCCGACTAAAATGTCAATAAAACAGTGAGGTTTCCATTTGGAATCCATATCAAAGCACTTGTCATGGTACAATTCAGAGGTAGACAGGCTTCATAATAAATGATAAAAGGTAAACCTTTCATCATGTTTTGATTGCATTCCTGAAAAAAGCTGAGACTAGTATACTGAAATTGAGCATATATACTGATATTTATACTCGAACAGGGGAGTCTGATTTTTTTTCTTCTTCAATTTTCGAACCCATTTGGTGCGATTTGGTATGTACTTTTGAACGATATTTTATTGTAAAGCAATCACTTTATTTCTGATCAATATTGGCTTTTTATGTAGGCCTATGCCAGAAAGAAGTTAACTTTATAGAGCGTGTTTCTACTGGGGCACTGCAAAAAATAAACACTAATAAACGTTAAGATTTAATCGGCCAGTTTTTAATCCCCCTGTTTCTACTCGCGAAAAGTTACCGCTAAGTTTATCGATCTTAGTCGATGGGCCACGACATTTGACCTTTTGTAATACCAAACAATGCCACCGCACCTGAAAAAGATTGCTTCACAATGTGTATATCCCAGCGTGACACGGTTCCCTTTTTTTGTCTCTATTTTTGTCACAAATTAAGTTGTTTTATCAGTTAAACATTTGACTTTTTTCTCTCTGAAATGTGCCATTTGAGATATAAATGCAATGTAGAAGAGAATCAACGGCTTGTTAAAGAAGAAATATGCGGATTTTTTATCGTTCAATCTATCGGTGTGTTCTTACGAAACCTGGGATCTAACCACTATTAATTCGCGTGGCCGCCACTAATTGATAATGCAACTATAAAGCGCCAGCCGCCTATGCAGCCTATTCCGAAGCGCTTTACATACCAAAACAAATAAAAATTAAACATGAGCAACTGACCTGAAAATGAGCAAAACATACAAATGAAATATGAACATAGTGAAGAAAAAAAGCAATATCAACATGAGATATAACATCACTATACGAAGACAATGCTTTTGGTGTTGAAAGCAAAAAGTTTATAATATGCTGATCTAGCTATGCGTCCTCGTTGGCTCATAAGGAGAAAGAAGCTGGTTAATACAAGATAGCGAGAGTCCGTCAAGGGATTTCCATGTGAGCAAAAGAATTTAAATTGAATTATCTTCTTGACGAATGGGTAACTAGTGAAACTATATAAGAGTTTTGGGTTATGTGATCATATTTACGAGTTTTTGAAGTTTATAATCATTTTGCAGTTGTTAAATTAATGCCAATGTTAATATCGATTGCAATGCCTTTATACGTGTAGACACGGGGTATTCGGATCTGGGCTTGCATGCATATTGTTTCGACTTGTGCGTTACTTTGAAACTACGTTATGTACCATAAACTATAGGGTGAATCATAATTCCTGCACAATGACGAGATGCCATTTATTTTTCAAAACCAAAATTAAATATGTACCTTTAAACAACCTTGGTCATAATTTTTAGTAACTTTGTATAAATATTAACGGCAATCGCATTTTCTGTTTGTCTTTTTACCGGGGCACTTGCTTTAGGTGTTTATCCTCGACACATCTAAGATCACATACATAGGAGCAAAAAACCAACAACATTTCTAAGCACTGTTATTCTTCTACAGAAATTGTCTAGCTACACACGGTTCCATTTGTAAGAGACCTTGTATCCACACCAAAAAACACAATGACAATTTCTTATGAATGAAGTTTTTCCGAAAATTAATTGTAATAATGTTAATAACTATGGCCTTATAAAAGCAATTCCTGTTGAAAATGTTACTTTGTGGATGCAAGTTATTAAAATTTAAAAAGAGATCACTACATTGATGTGTTCAAAATTACAAAAATATTTAAAGCCACATATGATGTAATAAGTCCAGAGAACACAAAGCAAAAATAAAAAACGATGTTAAGGGAAATGTGTCTGACATATACCATTAAGATCTTCCCAATTTAAATTATTACATAGCAACATCCTACAAACAAATTGATTGCATAATTGGGATTGCCGTATCCCGTATCACCAAATTGTTCTGTTTGCAAAATACACTGCTCACAAAAAGTATCGAAACACTTAGAAATGATCCAATACATAACGGCCCGAAAGGATATGCATTAATCGAAGCCAATAACCAAGTACATGATTTTGTTCTGCGTATTTTGACACCTCGATCGTTGAGATACGATGTTGCGGAGCGGAGTTATTGTCATTTCAATGATCGTGGGTCCAGTTTCAAAAGTGACACTCATCCCTATTGAAAAGCACGAATCTGATCATTCTTAACAGTAATGCAAACCTCTTTCTCTATAGGATGATTGTTACTTTTGAAATTGGACCCACGACCATTGAAATGACAATAACTCCGCTCCGCAACATCGTATCTCATAGATCGAGGTGTCAACACACGCAGAACAAAATTATGCACTTGGTTATTTGCTTCGATTAATGCATACCCTTTCGTGCCGTTATATATTGGATCATTTCTAAGTGTTTCGATACTTTTTGTAAGCAGTTTATATAGAAGTGGACAGTTTAATGGATTTATAAATTATATAATATAAAGTTACCGATAAAAGACTGATGACATTCACAATTATAACCACTCAAAACTGGGTACATTTTGTGCTCAACTTAACAATTGAATAGGCAACTATTGTGGTAAGGGGTGCCAACACGGCTTATGGATAATGACATTGTATAATCAATCTAAGATTTCTCCGTTGATTAATAGCCTCTATCCGATAATCATTCTCGATATGGTACTGTGAATTATTCATATACAAAATCAATAACAGTTACCAGTACAACAAAAAAACGGCTTACCTTATTTGACTTGAGCACCCAGCTACAAAAAATGAAGACGTTTTAGAAAAGAAACTGCGTTGCCTTCCTTGCTCCAAACCGATGTAGTCAGATTGGTAGGATCGTCGACGCACATGCAGTCTTGTAAGAATACATGGAACTCCCGGACAATAGTCAGATGCAGATGTAATACCCGCTGCTTCCGACTTTCTTCTACTGCGCAGTCTCGTTCAAACCACACACAGTTATTGCAGCACTCACTTATATAAAGTTTTTAACTTTTCACAAATCCAAAGAAATTGTCCACTTGCTTGCGTATTACAATGCGGTATTACTCAAGATGATTGTACTTTTAATTAATTAGTAAGATGCATGTTGTAAAAGCACTTCGATTTTTGAGAAATTTTTAATTGAAGAGAGATCTTGCAGATTGCCTCAACAAAGAACCTTTTGTGTGAAGATGTTATAAATACACCGAACGTCTTATCGTCTGTCGATGATATCATATCTGAATCATCTTCATCTGCAGATTAAATAGCGTTGCTAATCGGGGGGAGGGGGTGGGGCACTGACTGCATAGTGAATATGTTTATGCACTATATACTTTTAAAATGAACCTAAACGACTTATTATCAACGGTTTCTTTTCGCGAACCTCAACAAACATATATTTTCAAGTTAACGCTCAAACAAGGCCTTTTACTATCTTGCTCTTTTTGACGTATATAATAGTAAACATAGATATCGGTTTTTTTTCTACTTATTTAAGACCCTGTTTACTCCTATTCACGAGATTAATTGTCCATCTTTAAATACAAGCGCCTCCGAATTGTTGATTATACCAGCAAGTGCTAACATAACCACTTCCTTTATAGTTACAATACAATTGCAAATCAACTCCGCCGGCGAATATTTAGTAATTGGCTACCGGTACTGTAAGCTTGCATTTAATCAATTGCTGACAGAGAAGTTCATCTTCCCGTGGCGGGTAAATTAGTGTACATACAGGGTGAGTCAGAAAGAAGTTTACCCGGATTGGTGATGTTTTAAAAAACAAACAAATGACACTTGAGAGTTCAGTAAAGCATATATTTAACAAGCATTCTCTTCTGCTTATTAGGGAGAAAAAAAATAACACAAATTGATCATTGCTAAGAGGAGTTATGCCTATTTCAATAAAGGTACTCATTTTGCAAGCTGTAAATAGAGGTGGGTAAAATGCACTGTAGTGAGAGCTGGTAGTAGAAATCGTCAATATTTTGTATCACTTTCAATCGTCCACAATTCCATTGATTCACCATACAGTTTATGATTCATAAGAATTCATATAATTGCCAGTTGAATTGTGCATTACCGCATGACAGGAACAATATACACTCAATCTTGAAACAATAAAATCACATATTTTCAAAACAGGACAGCAGCATGTTACTTATAATGGTGTTTCCATTTTATTTTAAACTTATATCAACAAACACATCACTGACTTCGATTATAATGACACATATCTCGATCTTGTCATATTCAAACCTTGTACTCAGGCAACTTCTGTCTTTCTAATCAACTTCATGTATATAATTGTCTCTTAAACCTGCGATCCCCTGTTTCGACAAAAAAACAAACAAAAATCATAACATGATCGGTTTTGCTACTAATAGATGTTGAAATTAAAACAAGAGGCATATCTACAAGTCCTTTTGTTAAAACGGCTATGACCACTCTTCTGGATAACCTTCACACTTGTTTATTTGAATAATATATAGACTCGGACAAACTTGTTTATTTGGTTTAAAAATATTTTCATTGCACAGTTATTGATTGACCCTCTTTGTCAACCCTCAAATGTAATGATAACTCTGTTCGGAAACTGAAAATAACCTTAAGATAACTTCATGTTTATCGTATTGTATAGTTAGATTTAAGAGCCCGATTTAAATACTTAAAAGAAAATCAATCAGAATATATTACAGTATAATCATGTATAAATGTGATTGTAAAGCAATATTAACTCTTGTAGGCTTGCAATAATAGTGTAATATTAACTTGAACGAGTTGCTATTGTTTAGATGCTAGGGTGCTGAGATGTCTGACATTTAAGGACGGTTATAATTATAATTTAGGCACGTTTTGTCTCTTGGAATTGGACAAATAAATAACACTTAATTATATGTTGATGTTTTTCATCCGTGTTTGTGTGTTTTGCCTATCCCGGCATTTACAGCAAGGAACAACACCAACTGAGTTATTTTGCCTATTCCTGCATTAACTGCGAGGAACAACGCCAACTGGGTGGTTTTGCCTATCCCGGCATTAACTGCGAGGAACAACGCCAACTGAGTTATTTTGCCTATCCCTGCATTAACAGCGAGGAACAACGCCAACTGAGTTATTATGCCTATCCCTGCATTAACAGTGAGGAACAACCCCAACTGAGTTTGTTGTCCATTCCTGCATTAACAGCGAGGAACAACGCCAACTGAGTTATTTTGCCTATTCCTACATTAACAGCGAGGAACAACGCCAACTGAGTTATTTTGCCTATCCCTCTACTAACAGCGAGGAGCAACGCCAACTGAGTTGTTTTGCCTATTCCTGTATAAACAGCGAGGAACAACCCCGACTGAGTTATTTTGTCCATTCCTGCATTAACAGCGAAGAACAACGCCAAGTGGGTTGTTTTGCCTAGTCCTGCATTAACAGCAAGTAACAACGCCAACTGGGTTGTTTTGCCTACCCCTGCATTCAAAACGAGGAACAACGCCAACTGAGTTGTTTTGCCTACCCCTACATTAACAGCGAGGAACAGCGCCAACTGAGTTATTTTGCCTATTCCTGCTTTAACAGCGAGGGGCAGCGCCAACTGAGTTGTTTTGCCTAGTCCTGCATAAACAGCGAGGAACAACCCCAACTGAGTTATTTTGTCCATTCCTGCATTAACCATTAGGTTTACAGCCCTTAATAGTTTTGGTATTTAGCCAGTGACAGTTTGACAGCTAGAATCGTTGATACCGATCAGTCTAGCTGTCATAATATTGACCAGCAAATAACAGCTGAATTTTGGGTTTTGTTTACTACTGTCTGGGGTTTGACCTGATTTGACCAAAGACTGTATTGACATTCACTGGGCAAAAGACCTCCATCATAATTATATACAAGGCCAACCTGTTATCAAACAACGCACTAGCTCAGTTTTAATGTGTACCGTAAAACTGGGTGGATAGGGACAATTTCAGCACTCTCTAGATTGAAGATTTTTCCATGTTGCCTCACGAGCCAAACTTTTTAGCACATATTATTATGTCCACCTATATTAAATGCCTTTCAACTGCCACTATTAAAAATTGAAAATATGTGATGGGTATATATTTGTTTCTTACAAAGGTCGGTGTCCCTATTCACCCCAGCGTCGGGGTCAACAATAGGGATAGCATTATCCTTGGTAGGAAATCACTAGATTTAAAGAGTTTTCCCCTGTTTTATTCTACATAATTATGGGTGAATATGGATAATGAGTGAATTTTGAAGAAAAAAAACAACAATCACTTCTAAGTAGTTTTTACCACAATAGCTATTCAAAATTATGTTTTAACAATATCTCTTAGACATGTTAGACTTGTCAGTGAACAAGGAAATAAATACTTGACTGCTTTAGGTAAAAAGTTATTTAGGTGCTTGAAGATCATATAATATGTTATTCTTTGAATTGAGCTTTATATTCTAATTGATATGTAACAATTCAGTATCAAATGTTCATCTTTTCTACAAATATGGAGATAAATATCATGTGTTATTAAATGTGTCATTAAATGTGAAAAATACTAATGAACAAAATAGCACCCTCATCACTCGGAATATTAGCATGACGTATACTAGTATCTGGCACACTTTTGAAGTTGGTTTATGACATCTATTACAGTTATCAGTTTTAACAAGAATTATGATCATTTCTGATCAACAATGGCAAAATAACAGCTCAAAAATTGAAGCTTTCAATCCGCAGGCGTTTATAGAATTGAGTCAATAGGGACATATATACACTTATCCAGACCATAATTGTTTTCTTGTACCCAAATGAGTCAAACTTTTGAGATGATATTATGTCCACATAATAAGCATTTAAACTGATTTTACAAATGTTACGAAAAAAATGCCAAAAAGCTTGAAATGTAAAATCCTTTCAGAATTTTCCAATGTCAAAGAGTATGTTGAAGAACCTTAAAAGGTAGATCCTGGTGCATTTCCAGCTCATTTGCTCAAATTATGCAGTTAGGAGCAGGAAAGTTTTACCACACCATTCGTTCAGTGTGTTTTTTCGGACACCTTTATTTCAATACCCTGGCTCCACATTTGTCCTTTCACATCAGCTAAACCATTTCCTGAACACTATTATATTGCTCTTTAAACATTTGGAGAAAAGAAAATAATACATCAAATACAAAACAAATGAGATTTCAAACACTTTTCCCATTTGTGTCCCTATTCACCACGTTTTACGGTAGTCTACCTGGGGAAGGGGAGGGGATTTTTTTTTTGGGGGGGGAGTTGGAGAAAAAAGAACATGAACCACTATCCCGTTAAAAAAATTCTGTTGGGCTATATATTGTTCACATTTGCTCTTTATATACACAAAAAAACCAATTGAACAAAGTATTAAAGTTTCTGACTGTTTGCTTTCATTTTCGGCTATTTTAAGTCCCCAAAGCATTTGAATCCCGACCGACCTACCCTATTTGTTTTTGTCATGTTAGGCCAATCAAACACCTTTTTTTTAGGCCTGATGTGTATATTTTGGAGGTATTTATGCATAAAATTATAATTGATCGATTTGTTACATGTGTCTAAAGTTTGATTATCGATGGATAATCGAACTTTAGACATGTAAATTTGTTGGAAGTTAAACTCTATACTTTTCAGTACACTTATCGATTCCATTCTGTAAACGAGATAGCCCTCCTCGTATGGCCACTAAAACCAGCCTATCCAGGGAAATACTAAGATAGAATATCATAGTCTGAGTACGGGGCGGTTCTCCGGGTTGATAGCAGTTTTCTAGGCTTAGTAAGATAGAGTAGTTCTAAAGGCAGGACTATAATCGGGATGATTATATTCTATATCATACACAGGATTTCAATAATTTAAACATAAACTAGAAATTGCAATATATTTATATCATATCAGTGTACACGAATTGTCTGGCAACATTCATGTACCGGTAATTGCTGCTGAACGTTTTGAAACATTTATATTAATTGTTACCATGGTTACATTAACATTAATTTAGGGCTTTCGAGGTAATGCATGAAGTAGACGGATTTTCAATAAATCACACGAAAGAGAGAAAAACCTGACCATCCATCCAAAACAATGTCTCCTTTATCAGGGTTTATAGGCAAAACAACAACAAAACGGACCTCCTATGTTTAATCGGTCGGTTTGTAGGCGGTTTGTTTGTTATTTTACCTTATATTCACTTGAAAAAGATTTAAAACACATACAAAATGAAATAAGGAAGGGTTAAAAAGTTGCCATTTATTACAAGCAAAACAATTCCACGAGGGTCGAATTATTCATTTGCATGTGAATTTTTATTTATTTCTCTTTTATTTCAATTTGTTTGTTTAGTGAGAAGAGTTACATCACTTGTACTTTGAGTTTGAGATCGGATGTGTAGTACCATACACAAACTGTCAATATCTATCAATATTTGTAATGAAACGTCAAATATTAAACAACTAGATCTTTTGCTGAACACATCATTTTTTATTTAGAGTTTCAAAGAGATCACATGTGCCAAATTAGGATCTGCCATTTTGACTGCAAATTATTAGGTAATTGTAATATCTATTAGATAAATGTAAATTGTATATGCTATTGCATCATTGCATGTAGAAGTGAGAACAAGTAATACGACCAATCAACTTTTTTCTAAATAAATACTACTCATCAGCTATCATAATTATACTCCATTGTTTTATTTATCATCAAGCAATTGAGAGGATGATAAATCTTTAGGTTTTGACCTGAAATTAATGTCCAGATATTCAAATGTCTGCCTTTCTATTTATCAGCGCATATTTTGGCTAATTAACTCAAATGCACACACTTTTCTATATTTTGTTTTGATTTTTAATGTGTGGATATTTGTTCATTCTCATGCCTGATAAAGACTTTGATTGCAAACGAATGCTTTCATATACATGTATCCTCAATAGTTCTGCTTTATAAAAGCTTTATGTGATAACAATGTCTAGATTATAAATATATTCTCAATGTGTACATTTGAACGCAATTAAATAAAACTGAATTCATTATCATCAATTTTAATTGTATCTATTAACAAAGTTCATTTGTAATTGAATCTCTTGAGAGCAGTTGAGACAATTTTTAATATCATCAGATCATCAAAATGAAAATAGATAAACCTGTTTTGAAAAAATTAATTTCATTGTTTAGTCTGTAAAACATGTTTTGTAGTACAGTAGAATGATATTTATATCAACAACTTATATTGGTCACAATTATATAATTAGCTCTGACCATGGGTCCACATGGATCTACCAAGTTGTAGACATGCCTCATGTCTGGACAGGATATTTAGTGTAGTTTTATAAGCTATAAAACATCTGTTTTATTTATCAAGCCATTTCCATGGGAAATAGGAATGGTTTAACAGACTTTTGAAATAAATAACAATATTTTTTGTAATCTGGTAATAAGGCAAAGTACATGTATTAGGCCAAGTAAAATAATAAAGCAGTTTCTCGTCCCCTCGCGCATCATTTTTCAAAATTTCTATAATTATATTTTATTTATTTATTCTTTCCATAACTTTTTAAAAATATTTAAAAAGCTGATATCTTCGTAATACTATGAGCATTCTAAATCAGGTTTTGTGTCCCCCCCCCCCCACCCCGAACCAGGAAATAAAAAGAGTTTAAGAAAGCCTCGTCCTTTTTAAGTTTTATACGCGCAATCAATCATGCAATCCACGCTGGTATAAATGGTGATTTTGCATCGTTTACTAAAAATAAAATAAAAAGTGCCCTCATCCTCCTTTTATTCAAAAGTTAGGACGAGAAACTAGTTTTTATTTTTAATTGGCCTTAAACAAAAATAATATGTTTTCTTCACCTGACTTTTTTATTTAAAGTGGTGAGGGGCCTTAACTATTTGTTAATTGTCAAAAATGTATTTATTCGTAGGTCTAGTATGTGTACTTTAAAATTTCCCATGTTGAAGTATTGTCCTATCATGAATTTCTCATTTAAAAATTATATTTCATAGTTTTCCTTTGGTTTGTTTTTTCTTCCCAGCTATAGTCTAACTCAAGTAACTCTAGCCTGGGAACATTGTGTGAAACTGGAATTTGTTTAATATTTCAGAATAATACCACAAGCATGTGCTTTGGCCCTGTGTGGTGTACTAGTAAGATCCATCTTGCTAGTCAAATTGCTTGGGTCAATGTCATGACCATGGATTGCTCTATAGCTGTAAAATAGCCTTTTTTTCTTTTCTCATTTATAGTTTTTTATTATCATTTCTCTCGCTGAAAAGATCACATACATCATAAAAACAATTGAAATATACATGTGGTGATACAAATTATATTTACCAATGGGTACATTCGTTTATGAACAAAATGTTATTTAGATTGAACGTATTTTGTATATGAACAGGTAAATGTATACAGAGACAGTGTATTGTTCCTCTTTCTTTTTACATACATGCAATACATTTTGACAATTTAATTATCTTATTTCTCAAAAAGTGATGTCCATTTATGCCACCGGATATTGAAAGCTTTATTTTTCAGGTTTGCATTATAAATAGTTTTTTCGTTGACATACAAATTCATCACCTCTTTCTTTCCATAGGTAAAGCAAGGTTTTTCTTCTTTTATCCTGCTTTTGTAAATATTGAATTTCAGGATTAATAGGATATTGTTAAAAACATAATCTTTGTACTGGTAATTTCCAAACAGGATCATTTCTTTTTTCAACCGAATAGTTGTGTCCAGATTACTATTAATCCAGTTTTGAACGTCTTTCCAGTACTTTATAGTAAATTCACATTCCCAAAAGAGATGAACAAAATGTTCGTCAACTTCATTACAAAAGGTACATTTTGGATTGACCGATTTACCAATTTTAACTAAAAGGGTATTTGTACAAAGGATTCTGTTTAAAAGGCGAAATTGGAACCAACGGAGTTTAACTTCCTGAGTACATTTCCAGTTATACTGACAAATATTCAACCATTCTTGTTCAGTTAAATATATACCTAATTTATGGTTCCATTTGTCAGTACATTTAAACTTAACCTTTAATCCAGTAATAAAAATGTTATAAAATTGTTTACAACCTTTAGATTCCTTAAGAATCATACTGGTATGAAAACCTTGATAAGGATTTGGAAGTGTGGTATTTGAACTACAAAGGAGATTTGAAAATGCTTCATGAATAGCTCTTTTCATCCCATGATATTGGAGAAAATTTATTCTGATATTATATTTATTTTGAATGTCCTTAAGTAATAGGAACTCTCCTTCTGTAGAAAGAAGATCATTAATATATTTGATACCAACTTTCTCCCAACTTTTGTACAGTACACATCTATTCCCTACAACAATATTACTATTATTCCAAATACTGGAACACAAAACTTGTTCCCTATTTATAGGGTTGAATTTTGAAGCATAATCCCTCCATGCAATAAGCACACTTTTCCAAAAATCATTATGACAATCATGAATAATGTGGTTCCAATATTCAAATGACGAATAATCAAAATTACATGACGGGACATTAACTTTAAATAAATTGTGAATTTTGCTCTTATTTTCATACTTCAAAATTCTTCTTATCCAAGTTATCTTAAGAGCTTTTGAAAAAGAATCAAACTGAACCATACCGGTGCCTCCCTTCTCATAAGGACGAGCCATCTGATTTCTACTTATCCTGTCAATCTTCCCTCCCCATATAAAGTGATGAAAAGTTGAATTTATCTCATCGATGACATTATTCTCCGGGGATGGTAAGGAAAGTATTAGATGGTTCAGTTTTGATAAAAGAAGTGATTTGACCACTACAATTCTACCCAATACAGTTAGGAACCTTTTTGACCAGTGGTGTATTTGTTTTGTTATAGCTTGCATGGTAGTAGTATAATTCACATTAACAATAACACTAAGATCTGTACATAAAGTAACACTTAGGTAATTGAATGGTTTTTCACCAACCCAATTCATTTTATATTTTTTACAAAGGACATCTTTACAATCTTTCTTTGCACCAATCCATATAGCACTAGTTTTATCAATGTTAATTTTTAAACCGGAAATATCATAAAAACTATCTAGTAACTTAAGAGTTTCCAAGAGTGAGTTTTCAGTCCCATCCAGTATAATAGTGGTGTCGTCGGCATATTGCAAAACTTTGTACTCCATGTTGTTTATTTTTATACCATGAATATTATCATTGTTATTAATAGCAATATTTAAGATCTGGGAACATAATAGAAAAATGTATGGGGATAGACCATCTCCCTGCCGGCAACCTGCTTTGATTTCAAAGAAGGGGGTTAAATGACCATTGACTAATACTGCAGATTCGGCATTTTTATAAAAAACACGAATCCATCTTTTAAAACTATCCCCGAAATTGAACAAATCAAGTGTTTTGAATATAAAATTATGTAAAATAGCCTTGACTGGTTAAACCAGGAAGGTGATAACGATCAAATTGGCGCAATAAATCAGGTGAAAAGAAAAAGTGAGGCTAAATTTATGACCGGCGAAATGGGTATTTTCGCGGTGAAACTGACTCAATTTGCTTAAGGGCTGTAAACCTAATGCAGCGAGGAACAGCGCCAATTTGGTTGTTTACCTATTCCTGCATAAACAGCGAGGAACAACCACAACTGAGTTATTTTGTCCATTCCTGCATTAACAGCGAGGAACAACGCCAACTGGGTTGTTTTGCCTATTCCTGCATAAACAGCGAGGAACAACCCAACTGAGTTATTTTGTCCATTCCTGCATTAACAGCGAGGAACAACGCCAACTGGGTTGTTTTTCCTATTCCTGCATAAACAGCGAGGAACAACCACAACCGAGTTATTTTGTCCATTCCTGCATTAACAGCGAGGAACAACGCCAACTGGGTTGTTTTACCTATTCCTGCATAAACAGCGAGGAACAACCCCAGCTGAGTTATTTTGTCCATTCCTGCATTAACAGCGAAGAACAACGCCAAGTGGGTTGTTTTGCCTAGTCCTGCATTAACAGCAAGTAACAACGCCAACTGGGTTATTTTGTCCATTCCTGCATTAACAGCGAGGAACAACGCCAATTTGGTTGTTTTATCTATTCCTGCATTAACAGCGAGGAAAAACGCCAACTGAGTTGTTTTGACTATCACTGCATTAACAGCGAGGAACAGCGCCAACTGAGTTATTTTGCCTATTCCTGCTTTAACAGCGAGGGGCAGCGCCAACTGAGTTGTTTTGCCTAGTCCTGCATAAACAGCGAGGAACAACCCCAACTGAGTTAATTTGTCCATTCCTGCATTAACAGCGAAGAACAACGCCAACTGGGTTGTTTGGCCTATTCCTGCATAAACAGCGAGGAACAACCCCAACTGAGTTATTTTGTCCATTCCTGCATTAACAGCGAGGAACAGCGCCAATTTGGTTGTTTACCTATTCCTGCATAAACAGCGAGGAACAACCACAACTGAGTTATTTTGTCCATTCCTGCATTAACAGCGAGGAACAACGCCAACTGGGTTGTTTTGCCTATTCCTGCATAAACAGCGAGGAACAACCCCAACTGAGTTATTTTGTCCATTCCTGCATTAACAGCGAGGAACAACGCCAATTTGGTTGTTTTATCTATTCCTGCATTAACAGCGAGGAAAAACGCCAACTGAGTTGTTTTGACTATCACTGCATTAACAGCGAGGAACAACGCCAACTGAGTCATTTTGCCTATCCCTGCATGAACAGCGAGGATCAACGCCAACTGAGTTATTTTGCCTATTCCTGCCTTAACAGCGAGGAACAGCGCCAACTGAGTTGTTTTGCCTATCCCTGAATTAACAGCGAGGAAAAAAGCCAACTGAGTTGTTTTGCCTATCCCTGCTTTCACAGCGAGGAACAACGCCAACTGTGTTAGTTTGCCTAGTCCTGCATTTACATTAAGGAACAACGCCAACTGAGGGGTTCTGCCTATTCCTGCATTAACTGCGAGGAAAAACGCAAACTGTGTTATTTTGCCTATTCCTGCCTTAACAGCGAGGAACAACGCCAACTGAGTTAGTTTGCCAAGTCCTGCATTAAAAGCGAGGAACAACGCCAACTGAGTTATTTTGCCTATTCCTGCCTTAACAGCGAGGAACAACGCAAACTGAGTTGTTTTGCCTATCACTGCATTCACAGCGAGGAACAACGCCAACTGACTCATTTTGCCTATCCCTATATTAAAGTCATATTATGTGATATTTTCCAGAGAGCGCCCTCTATACATGATTTCTTTTAAGAAAGAAGATTTTCTTGCAGATTTACATTTCTGATCATAAATCGTACATACATTCCAAGTTACAGAGCTATACGATTCCTAATTACCTCAAAATCATGGTTTTAGAGTGAATTTAGAGTGAAAATATAAACTGTCGTGTTATCCCGACAGTCTATCTTAACTCTAAAATCATGATTTTGAAGTAATTAAGAATCGTATCGCCCTGTAACTTGGAATGTATGTACGATTTATGATCAGAAATGTAAATCTGCAAGAAAATCTGCTTTCAATTTTTTTGAAGTTGAAGTTGAGGGCATTCCCTGGAAAGATCGCATAATATACCTTTAACAGCGAGGAACAACGCAAACTGAGTTATTTTGCCTAGTCCTACATTAACAGCGAGTAACAACGCCAACTGAGTTGTTTTGCCTATTCCTGCCTTAACAGCGAGGAACAACGCTAACTGAGTGAGTTTGCCTATTCCTGCCTTAACAGCGAGGAACAACGCCAACTGAGTTAGTTTGCCTATTCCTGCATTAACAGCGAGGAACAAAGCCAACTGGATTGGGTTTTTTTTCTTCATTCCCGCATTAACAGCGAGGAACAGCGCCAACTGAGTTGTTTTGCCTATTCCTGCATTATCAGCGAGGAACAACGCCAACTGAGTTGTTTTGCCTATTACTGCCTTAACAGCGAGGAACAACGCTTACTGAGTGAGTTTGCCTATTCCTGCCTTAACAGCGAGGAACAACGCCAACTGAGTTAGTTTGCCTATTCCTGCATTAACAGCGAGGAACAAAGCCAACTGAGTTATTTTGCCTATTCCTGCTTTAACAGCGAGGGGCAGCGCCAACTGAGTTGTTTTGCCTAGTCCTGCATAAACAGCGAGGAACAACCCCAACTGAGTTAATTTGTCCATTCCTGCATTAACAGCGAAGAACAACGCCAACTGGGTTGTTTGGCCTATTCCTGCATAAACAGCGAGGAACAACCCCAACTGAGTTATTTTGTCCATTCCTGCATTAACAGCGAGGAACAGCGCCAATTTGGTTGTTTACCTATTCCTGCATAAACAGCGAGGAACAACCACAACTGAGTTATTTTGTCCATTCCTGCATTAACAGCGAGGAACAACGCCAACTGGGTTGTTTTGCCTATTCCTGCATAAACAGCGAGGAACAACCCCAACTGAGTTATTTTGTCCATTCCTGCATTAACAGCGAGGAACAACGCCAATTTGGTTGTTTTATCTATTCCTGCATTAACAGCGAGGAAAAACGCCAACTGAGTTGTTTTGACTATCACTGCATTAACAGCGAGGAACAACGCCAACTGAGTCATTTTGCCTATCCCTGCATGAACAGCGAGGATCAACGCCAACTGAGTTATTTTGCCTATTCCTGCCTTAACAGCGAGGAACAGCGCCAACTGAGTTGTTTTGCCTATCCCTGAATTAACAGCGAGGAAAAAAGCCAACTGAGTTGTTTTGCCTATCCCTGCTTTCACAGCGAGGAACAACGCCAACTGTGTTAGTTTGCCTAGTCCTGCATTTACAGTAAGGAACAACGCCAACTGAGGGGTTCTGCCTATTCCTGCATTAACTGCGAGGAAAAACGCAAACTGTGTTATTTTGCCTATTCCTGCCTTAACAGCGAGGAACAACGCCAACTGAGTTAGTTTGCCAAGTCCTGCATTAAAAGCGAGGAACAACGCCAACTGAGTTATTTTGCCTATTCCTGCCTTAACAGCGAGGAACAACGCAAACTGAGTTGTTTTGCCTATCACTGCATTCACAGCGAGGAACAACGCCAACTGACTCATTTTGCCTATCCCTATATTAAAGTCATATTATGTGATATTTTCCAGAGAGCGCCCTCTATACATGATTTCTTTTAAGAAAGAAGATTTTCTTGCAGATTTACATTTCTGATCATAAATCGTACATACATTCCAAGTTACAGAGCTATACGATTCCTAATTACCTCAAAATCATGGTTTTAGAGTGAATTTAGAGTGAAAATATAAACTGTCGTGTTATCCCGACAGTCTATCTTAACTCTAAAATCATGATTTTGAAGTAATTAAGAATCGTATCGCCCTGTAACTTGGAATGTATGTACGATTTATGATCAGAAATGTAAATCTGCAAGAAAATCTGCTTTCAATTTTTTTGAAGTTGAAGTTGAGGGCATTCCCTGGAAAGATCGCATAATATACCTTTAACAGCGAGGAACAACGCAAACTGAGTTATTTTGCCTAGTCCTACATTAACAGCGAGTAACAACGCCAACTGAGTTGTTTTGCCTATTCCTGCCTTAACAGCGAGGAACAACGCTAACTGAGTGAGTTTGCCTATTCCTGCCTTAACAGCGAGGAACAACGCCAACTGAGTTAGTTTGCCTATTCCTGCATTAACAGCGAGGAACAAAGCCAACTGGATTGGGTTTTTTTTCTTCATTCCCGCATTAACAGCGAGGAACAGCGCCAACTGAGTTGTTTTGCCTATTCCTGCATTATCAGCGAGGAACAACGCCAACTGAGTTGTTTTGCCTATTACTGCCTTAACAGCGAGGAACAACGCTTACTGAGTGAGTTTGCCTATTCCTGCCTTAACAGCGAGGAACAACGCCAACTGAGTTAGTTTGCCTATTCCTGCATTAACAGCGAGGAACAAAGCCAACTGAGTTATTTTGTCCATTCCTGCATTAACAGCGAGGAACAGCGCCAACTGGATTGTTTTTTCCATTCCCGCATTAACAGCGAGGAACAGCGCCAACTGAGTTGTTTTGCCTATCCCTGCATTAACAGCTAGGAACAACGCCAACTGAGTTGTTTGCCTATCACTGCATTAACAGCGAGGAACAGCGCCAACTGAGTTGTTTTGCCTAGTCCTGTATTAACAGCTAGGAACAAAGTCAACTGAGTTATGTTGTCCATTCCTGCATTAACAACGAGGAACAGCGCCAACTGAGTTGTTTTGCCTATCCCTGCATTAACAGCGAGGAACAGCGTCAAATTAGTTGTGTGCCTATCCCTGCATTAACAGCGAAGAACAGCGCCAACTGAGTTATTTTGCCTATTTCTGCATTAACAGCGAGGAACAACGCCAACTGAGTTAGTTTGCCTAGTCCTGCCTTAACAGCGAGAAACAACGCAAAGTGAGTTATTTTGTCTATCCCGGCATTAACAATAGGTAGATCACACTAGTTCCAATGTCTTTAAAGGTACATTTAAACTATACAGCTTGATGAAAGAATTGTATAAATCGGACTTCCGGTTCTCTCATAACGTCCAACGACATGTCGTTTTTAAGCCGTATTTGTGCAACTTTTTGGGGGAAAGCGAGAAAAAACAAAAATAAAATGTGTGTTTTCCTTTTAATATTTTAATACCAATTCTTGATTTAAAAGCACGTTTGCAATACTTTTCTGATAATTCAAGTGCTGATCTTCCGTGTTAAAAAAAGAAAGGAGGTGCAACGACATTTTGTTTTAATTATCGGTCATATAAAATGGATTTTTTTGCCAAAAACACTTAACGGACAAACCCCAAAATGTTTAAAAATTGACTAAGTCCAGCTAATTAATTAATTAATAAATGCTCTGCTGAGAGAACGCAACCATCTACAACCACGAAACTTGGCAACCATAATATTTGTGCATAGATCTTTATTCTTTAGTAAAAACTCCAGAGTTTAATACATCATTATGCAAATCATCCTCATTAATATGCACATTTTACGCAAAATGGCCTAATAAAATTTTGCGTAAACGACCTCCTGAGAGAACGCAACCACCTATAGCCACCAAATTTGGCACAATTAATAAATGTGGATTGAACTGTACTTTTAAATAAGAATATTAGGGGTTTGGTACATTATTATGCAAGTAAGCCCAATTAATATGCCATAGTTACGCAAAATTGCTTAAATATGTGTAAAAGCTCTCCTGAGAGAATGCAACCATCAGTAGCCACCAAACTTGGTACAAATAAAATCTGTATCACAACGTTTTAGAAATCACCCAGAAGTGAAGAAGCCAGAAACTTCATTTTGATGCGTGATCCTTCAGACATCTAAACAAAGTCCCTGTGCAAAGTCACACATTTCTCCTACATTTTTTTACCTGTCCACAGACTGCCATTGTAGAGATCCTCAGATTAACTTCAAGGTTAGTATACAATTATCGAATAATTGTAATACAGTCATCAAAAAAGTAACTATACAGGTAATAGATGTACTTTTAACTTTAAAAATATATATCCTACCTAGAAATATCAAATCATAAAGTTGTTGAGAAATTTATCATTTTTAATATGAGATATTGCACGCTAGGATCGGTTGAATATTTAAGAAGCGACAATCCAAAATGTAAGGTAAAGTCACAATTTCAAATTCACATTTTACATTTCAACACGGGGGAGAGAATGACAGGTTAGCGTGTGTGTGGCGTATTGATCCATCAGAACAATGCGGCCGACTGTCCAACCTGCGCATGCATCCCCCAATTGCACTACCGGTAATCGATCAGGTACCCGTAGATTGGCCCGCGTGTAGAAAATAAAAATGTGAAAATGAAAATCGGACTTCTCCTTACATTTTTGAGTGCCACTTCCCCAATAATCACCCGATCCTAGCGTGCAATATCTCACATTAAAGAAGACAAATTTTTCAACAACTTTATAATTTAATGTTTATAGGTAGCATATATATTTTAAGAGTTAGAAGCCCATTTATTACCTGTATAGATACTTTTTTTGATGACTGTATCTCATATTAAAGAAGACAAAATTTACAACAACTTTATAATTTAATATTTTTTAGGTAGGATGTATATTTTAAGAGTTAGAAGCCCATTTATTACCTGTATAGTTACTTTTTTTGATGACTGTATATGTGTACATGTAAAACTACTTCCATTTCACTCATCAATTTATAAAACTCATGATGCATTAATTGACTTCAGCAGGTTTTAGATATTGAATATCATTTTTTTCTAGCCCATGTATAAAATTGTCTTCAGGAGACCGGTAATTAATTTCGGCAATTTCAGACTGAGAGCATTCAAAACTACCAGAAAGGACTCTGTATAAGTTGTATTTGATTACTCAATGCGACGACGAATTTCTTCCAACAACGCAATGCGTGGCACTCATTTCTAGAGACCTTTAAAGGGGAGAAGGGGAGGGTTTAGAATGGTTTTAACTTGAATGACAAATCCAAGTATGGTCTTTAACTGTCTAGATATTTTTATTTATTTTCTTAACTTGCACTTGCATGTCATTAAAAAAAATCTGAAATATATAAAAAATGAGCTTTTTTTTGTTCCATCAACAGCCTCTGTTCAAACTTTTAATTGTTTATTACTTGTAAATCAACCTATTTAATCAATGCAACAGCAATTATTCACCTGAAAAGTTTTTTTCAGAGGGAGTAATAATGTAGAATGGAACAGCCAAGAAGTTGTTATAGCTTTTGCTGATTGGCTAATCCAGTCATAAATTGGTCACGTGATCTAGTACACACGGTGTGCATAACCACTACGATTAAATGTCTTACATCTGATTTTCAATCCATTACGTCCTAACCATTTTTTGAATATATTTTTATGTGCAGAATTGTTATTAAGAAGAGAAAAGTTACCGGGAACAATGTATTCTACCAGCAATTGGTGTAAGTCTACCTCAGTCCAGCCAGAGAGTTGGTCAACCTTGCTCGCGAGAACCGGATCATCGACTTCGACGGCTATTGCGGCGGCTGTGAAAAACAACGAAACGGGCCGATTTTAGCGCTTTATATGTTTATTCGATTCCAAAGGGTTTTTAATAATCTTATGACACCAGTCACACATATGTTTATGATGTTTATGTTCTTCTAACTTGTATTTTATCACCGATATTACGGGATTTTTAGTATTAATTTTACGGAAATAAATGAGTTTACTTACCGAGTCACTACCAGTCGCTATTTTGACAAAACTGTTGTCAGGAACATCCCCGATGTAATTATTGATAAGGAAAGTCATAGGTCACCAGAAACCCATCAAAATCCATTATGCAGCCAAAATAGGGGGTTTCGTCAAAAAGGGCGAAATGAACGGCGCACCCGAACGGATTTTTCGCGAGGCGGTACAAACGAGTAATTTATATTATGCTGTAAAATCATTATTTTACGATCAATTTTCATGCTGTCAATTATTTGGATTTTTTTTCATCAACGCCACAGTGTGTACAGCTTTGTAAAACGCTGTGTGTGTCTGTGAGCGTGCAGCGCGGTCGGTTTTGCGTGGGGGTGTACAGCACTGTTTACACCCGTTGTGTCCCTGTTAATGCATGAATAGACAAATACGGCGTCATGCTCAGATTCGCTTCAAAAAGATACAGGATGTGTATATTGACAAAATAAACTCACATGCCGATTTTGAATTTTTTCCATCAAGCCGTTTTCAAATGGCGCAATTTTTTGTCTTCCAAAAACCCCGTAGACTTACGGTGCAAAAATTGCTTCTTTTCTCAAAACACACTCTATTTATAAATGATTTGTTTAACCCTTTGCATTCTTAGGATGAACTTGTTTTTTATATTATGTTTTTGCCAAGATACCAATGCATAATATTTAATGCAATTATTTCAACATTTGAAATCAAAATATAGATTGAAAGGAGTGGGAATGTTAGTACTTAACCATTTTTTTCTAGAAACACTAAATAGTCAAACTTTGTAAATATTTTTAAAGAGAAGTATAGCTCCTATTTCAACAAACAAGGTGTCATATGAAAGGTAATTAAATTTAGAAGATTCTCTCGCCAGCTTTTTCCATTAAAACGTTTCTAGTTTTTTTGGTGTCAATTTGAACTTTTCTCTAAAAAATATCCCTAAAAAAATAATTTTCTCAAAAAGTAAGCACTTTATTTACAAAATCTGGCGAGGTAATATGTTTATAAACAACCTCCCAAAGTTGTAAACCCATAGCGGTTGCCTACTTGGCTGAAAATATTCAAATGTCCAAAAATTTAGGGAATTTTCAAAAAATAAAGAAAAACATAAGAAATATCCAAATTAATCTGAAAGTTCTCAAATAGGTAGAGTAAAGACTTTTCTTTAATGTGGTTTCAAAATAAAAAGTATAGATATATTTCATTTGGCACAATAGTTGTTTTTCTGCAGTGGTGTAATAGCCGATATAGCTACCTTAATGCAGGAAAAGGCAAAATATCACAGTTGGTATTTTTCCTCGCGGTTAATGCAATAATTGGCAAGACAACCCAGTCGCCGTTTTCTTGGCTGTTAATGCTGTAATAGGCAACATAACTAACTCCCTTGGTGTTGTTCCTCGCTGTTTGTAAACTAAAGGAGGACATTGTAAAGGTGGACATTGTAAGTACACCTGCATATCTTTTAAATTGAGATTTGTGCGAACATGGTCAATTATTTGTTGTCAAAATGTTTGAATCTTATACCATTTCTAAAATAATATATGTAGATGGTAGACTCATAAGCACTATGACCAATAACAATGTCATTTATAGCTAGATGAATGCACCTTTTCCGGTATAAATCAATTAGGGACGACCTGTATGTTACTATTTCTTCAACTAAAGTTTACTGGAAAGAGGTAAGATAGAGTTCCAAACACGCCACAGCCTCAAGTTTTAGGATAAACGCTCGGTTCAAGAACGTGCATGGAACAGTTGATTTATAATGAAATAAATTGTCTCGAAGTAACACATTAACCTCAATGATAATTATGATTCCTATAATGGTCGTTGGGTGACAGGTCTTAAGATAATATGGACTATTTTCGATGGTACTTGATAGTGCATTAAACACGGTTTCAAATAGCGCTGATCATAAAGGTATAACGTTACATTTAAAAGCTTTTGCTACTATTTAATAAGACTCGCCTGCAATACTTGGATCAAGCCTACGCATATATGTATTTCATGATTTTTGGAAAATCCCACGACACGTCATTCTGTTATTTATAATGAAATTATACGTTTAGTAAATTCCCCCGCGATCGCACGCACACATAATATGACCGTGTAACCCATGACAGCTGCCTTTGAGAAATTACGGAATTTTCATTCAACCAGTATTTCAAGCATGCCATTGTATTGTAGTGATTTATGTAGACTTTCATAATGAATAATCATGCATAATAGTTGTTATTTGAATGAATATTAATGACTGCAGCAGAAAGGTCAAGGTTAAAGGTGCATTGGGATGCTGATATTGTTTTATTTGTAGTTAAATGAAAGTTGCGAACAACATGGCTAAAAGCTTTGGAGATTTTCTGAAGGGATTTAAGAGTTTTGGGAGAAGCTTCAATCGCAGTGTCATTGTCAACGACGAGGAGCTTCACGAGAATTTCAAAGCGGAGTTTGAACATGGACGTTTACAATGCAATCGCATACGTGCAACGATTGTTGGGGAGAAAGGCGTTGGAAAGACGAGCCTATTAGATATGCTTACGGGGAGCTGTTGCGACCCCAGTGCGACAGTCATATCTACAGAAGGTATTGATATTTCTGTTTGTCAAACATCAGATGAGGACCCGGCATGGAGGAAAGTAGATTTAGTGGATGTTATACGGGCTGATGACCCTGTGATGTGCGCCGCTTGGAATGTTTGTAAAAAGGACAGTAACTTGAAAGGTCTGTTCAAGTCACAACCTAACAACAAAAGATCAAAAAAACATGCACGCGGACGTTCAACAACTGACATGGACAACCATTTCGATGAAAAAGAGCACAACGATTTCAAAGATTCATGGACGCTGACTATGAAATTCTGGTACTTTTTAAAGGTCAATTTGATATTGTTCATGTTAGTTATTAGCGGCATGCATGGTGGATTCGGACCCTTCGCGTGGCTTGTTGTTATGGGCTACTATGTTAATAGTGATTTCAACTTTCACTCTGCCTATAGATTTGGAGCAGGATGTGCTCTCGTGGCTATTTTAGTCGACGATATATCGCGAGACCAACAGCATCTGGACACGCTACCAAAGATATGGCATTTGCCATTTTTATCGCCTATTTGTGTGTTTTGCATGAAGTCAATATTGGTCTGTGTGTTAACTTTGCTATGGGGTTTCTCGTGCGGAATAGGTTGCCGGAGTGGATTGGCAATTGCATTCTGCTTGATGATACGCCCAAAACTAGACTCTGAACCAACATGCAACCAGTGGGAAGCTGCAATACCGATATGCTTTGGACACCTTCTAGGTATTTTTACCCTTCGTCGCTATATGCTGATCGTGTCATCTAAGTGTACGAAAAAGACAGAGCTGAAGTATTTTTTCTTGCTAGCAACAGTGCTCGTTTCTGTAGCATTAATTCAATTATATACCTCGAAGACCCTTTTAAATTTACTTTTGGGATTGTGTATGGGTTTTTTCCCAACATGGGGAGCCTTCAAAGGACGTGAGATGGTAGCGGCACATTTAATCAAGTTACACTGCGTCATCAAGAAAACATTGGGATTTCTATTGGCGGCGTTAACTGGTCGTATTCTAGGATGGCATTTCATATCGAGGAATGCGTCATTAGCCGACATTGTCATATCTTCAACCAGCGCTCTGTGTTTTATCGCTTACGATTTATCTGTTTACATGAAAGTGAACCAGCTCGAAAACCAACAACTACCTATAGGAACAATTCGCAGTTGCTTGATGTCACAATTTCGCGACAACAATCCGATTGGTATTAAACTTCATCTTTGGGATTATGCTGGTGATTCCGTCTATAGGGACATGCAGCAGTCGTTTTTGCCACCACGAGCAGTCTACTTGCTAGTCTTTAATCTGCAAGACGCTTTTGAAGACAAAGAAGGTCAAATGATTTCATTGAGGAAGTGGCTTCATTCGATTAGGTCACATTCCAAAATTAACGAAACTCTTGTGTTTCTTGTTGGAACACATCGAGACACCGTCGCAAAGAAGGATCCACAATTTATTAACACGTTGGCCAACTATCTTGTAGAACACCTGTACACCACTGAATTTTGTAGTATTCTTGGAGTTACTGGAAACGATACAACGTTATTTGTCGTCGAGAATTCCAAGTTAATTGACGAAGATGGTCGTCTGCTAAGAGACGCAATATTACAACGCGTATCAGACTTGCCATATTTTGAAGAACGATGTTCTATCGCCTACCTGAAAATGTTGGGCCTCATTCGGCAGCTGTTTCAAACCACAATTATAGCAACATCACGCGTGTGGCTATTAGCAATTGAAAATGGCATTGATCTATCAGGCATTTCTCTAATGTTAGACTACTTTCATTCTACTGGAGAGATCATCTATAACAGCGAAGACGAATTCATGAAAAAGTACATCATTCTCGAACCGCAACGACTCCTGGATATCATTAGAGGTACTCTGACTATACCTCGACTGAGTGAGAGAGGTCAGCAAGCGGAACAATGGCTTAGAATGGAACAGACTGGGGAGATTAGCGCAGCGTTTCTAAAAGACATCATTTCAGAGAATATAGATGAGCCTAAATTAGTACCAGTGATCATTAGGTATTTAGATCGTCAGCATATTATTATACCGGTTACTGGTCAAGATGGACAAGAAGTAAGCCACTATGTCATTTCTAGTCTCCTTCCACAAGCGTGTTGCTCAAATGAACCCAGAGGTTTATGGGAAGACGGTCCAGGGGATAAAGAATACTTCTTTGACTTCGGCTACGCCCCCGCACAGGCAATATTCCATCGACTCCTTGCCAAATGCAGCCCAGGTGACTCGAAAGCAAAACTTCGTAATGATCAAGGTCGTTTCAAATACCACGGAAACACTTATTACTTTCTGCAGCTGAAATGTCTGCCAACTGGACAATATCTCATTCGAATTATCATACGGAATAGCGACAAGGGAATCTTGAGATGGCTAACAACATTACTCATGGATATTCGGAAGAAAGACTTCCCCAATTTGCGTTTCACGTTCGGTCCACTTTGTCAGACGTGTAGCATCGACGGTACCTGTGTCAAGTTACTAGAAGTCTGCAGTAATGACAAGCGATTTCCAGCGGACAACCAATTTCCAATCGCTACATTTGTGGACGACCGCTATCATGAAGTTAGCCTTTATCCTCAGGTAAGAATGATTACAGTAACATATTTAATACATCGGGTGCAATAAAGTGTCCTCGAGAAGAAAAAAAACCAAGACACCTTGGTTTGTGGTCGTCGGTGATGTGGTCATGTTTTACTTATCACACGACATAAGATGCAATAAGTCCGACCGAAATCAGAGCATACCCCTGTATAGGTCAATGATGATTGACTTTTTTCTTGTCTCATCTATTTGAACAAGATGAAACAATTAAGTCCGGTCTAAATCGGAGCTTGTCTTAATCTTTACCCCTGTATAGGTCAATGACCCCTGTTGACCCTATACGACATGTCACTTTTATTCGCCTAAAACCCTATGTGCATGGATACAAGGAATGTGTTTATCAATAGTGACGGTCAATAGTCATTTCCTCTGAGAAAAGAAGCATTTAAAGTTAAAGAGGTGAAAATTAAAATGTTGACCCTAGTGGAGTATCATATATATGCGTACAGTCATACGGAATATGTTGACCGGCTCTTACGGTCCTAGGGTTTCACACCACTAAATAACGTCTGGCCCTACCCCCTTTGAGGCAAAAGCACAAAACCGGCCCGTTTCTATGCCGAAACGGGAGACCTATTGTAAATTACAGTTTAAAATTAGGGTATTTACTACAAGTTATGGCGAAATTAATATAGTGTGAATTTTGACAGACACATCAGCGTTCTTCAGGTCCAAAAAAATTGATGCAATGATGATTTTTTAATATTTTAACAGAGACATTTGTGTTCAGGTCATTTCCGGTATCTGACGCAATAATCTTAATCAACAATTGCGTGTGACCAGGAAAACTCAACTCGTACTTTTTGAAAAGGCTCTAGCTCAAAATTATGCCGGTTACCCCCCATATATGAGTTGTTGAGTTAGTAGTCATGGCTTTCATCTTCAAGTTGAAACCAAATTTCAAGTTACCAGTTTCTTATAACGTCAAGAAATATCCATTTTAAAAGTGTGCATTTCACGTGTAACCCTATGGGAGATGTATTTAGTGGTGTGCAACCTATACAGAGGGTCAAGGCGCTTTGACCTTCACCCCTGCATTGCTGTCTAAACTGACTTGCCGGCAATGATAACTAGACTTCTAGTTAAAATTGGTTCTAACACATATTATTACGGCCCGTACACTTCGTTCTCTTAGTATACACATCGGTTTCATCATGAAAGATCCGTCCGTTTGGTTAAATAAGCTACAATCTGACTAATTAAAGTCATTATCTAGTTTTTTTATCTTTTTTTTTTTTTTTTTTTTTTTTTTTAAAGAAGAAAACCGTATATTCCCTGCCCAAAAAAGTTAATTTGAAAAAATATTATGTTTGATTAATGATTTTCTTTTCGAGATATCGACGATTATGTAAATTTTTCTCCATAGAGCTGTGTATAAATGCTCATTTTCTCCACCCCACTGTCTTTTAATGCAAGACCCTGCGACATTAAGACTTCTCGGACACGTGCCATAGACGTAAATGATTACTTTAAACGATTTAAAGTTTATCATGTTTATTTATCGAAATGGCTAAGATATGAGGGTCTAAATTTCGCTAATAGGAACAAAATTTGGAGAAAACCTTTTTTTCTTAAATATCAAAAATATAATTTTAAACGAATTACGCTCTAGTGAGAAGAAAAAAAGATTTGAATACAAGTTTTGCATACTTCCGTAAACTCCCCTCTCAGAACGGCGCGGGGTCTAACATGATCTAAATTGTATTTAAAAAGACATATTTGAAGCAAGAGTTGAACGTAAGCGGTGGGGGGGGGGGGGCATAGGGTATATGGGGGGGGGGGATAGGGCATGGGGGGGGGGGTAAATTGATTAAGCTGTGTCTACTGAATAGGTCAACCTCACAGAATGTCCTTGTAATTTCAATACTTCCATGCAAAATGTTTTACAACAAGTGATTAGCATAGTGCCGTATGCCTTTTTGACGAGGATCATGGTAACCAAAATCTACTTTTCTACTGACATAGCCAATATGGCGCACAATGTCTTTCACTGTTTTTTACCACTTTGAAGTCGTATATTTGATCAAAAATCATAACTACGCATTATGTAAAGTGCAAAAGATTAAGAAAATGAGGCAATAATAAAAAAAAGTGTCTCCTTCAGGTTTCACACCACTAAATAACGTCTGGCCCTACCCCCTTTGAGGCAAAAGCACAAAACCGGCCCGTTTCTATGCCGAAACGGGAGACCTATTGTAAATTACAGTTTAAAATTAGGGTATTTACTACAAGTTATGGCGAAATTAATATAGTGTGAATTTTGACAGACACATCAGCGTTCTTCAGGTCCAAAAAAATTGATGCAATGATGATTTTTTAATATTTTAACAGAGACATTTGTGTTCAGGTCATTTCCGGTATCTGACGCAATAATCTTAATCAACAATTGCGTGTGACCAGGAAAACTCAACTCGTACTTTTTGAAAAGGCTCTAGCTCAAAATTATGCCGGTTACCCCCCATATATGAGTTGTTGAGTTAGTAGTCATGGCTTTCATCTTCAAGTTGAAACCAAATTTCAAGTTACCAGTTTCTTATAACGTCAAGAAATATCCATTTTAAAAGTGTGCATTTCACGTGTAACCCTATGGGAGATGTATTTAGTGGTGTGCAACCTATACAGAGGGTCAAGGCGCTTTGACCTTCACCCCTGCATTGCTGTCTAAACTGACTTGCCGGCAATGATAACTAGACTTCTAGTTAAAATTGGTTCTAACACATATTATTACGGCCCGTACACTTCGTTCTCTTAGTATACACATCGGTTTCATCATGAAAGATCCGTCCGTTTGGTTAAATAAGCTACAATCTGACTAATTAAAGTCATTATCTAGTTTTTTTATCTTTTTTTTTTTTTTTTTTTTTTTTTTTAAAGAAGAAAACCGTATATTCCCTGCCCAAAAAAGTTAATTTGAAAAAATATTATGTTTGATTAATGATTTTCTTTTCGAGATATCGACGATTATGTAAATTTTTCTCCATAGAGCTGTGTATAAATGCTCATTTTCTCCACCCCACTGTCTTTTAATGCAAGACCCTGCGACATTAAGACTTCTCGGACACGTGCCATAGACGTAAATGATTACTTTAAACGATTTAAAGTTTATCATGTTTATTTATCGAAATGGCTAAGATATGAGGGTCTAAATTTCGCTAATAGGAACAAAATTTGGAGAAAACCTTTTTTTCTTAAATATCAAAAATATAATTTTAAACGAATTACGCTCTAGTGAGAAGAAAAAAAGATTTGAATACAAGTTTTGCATACTTCCGTAAACTCCCCTCTCAGAACGGCGCGGGGTCTAACATGATCTAAATTGTATTTAAAAAGACATATTTGAAGCAAGAGTTGAACGTAAGCGGTGGGGGGGGGGGGGGGGGCATAGGGTATATGGGGGGGGGGGATAGGGCATGGGGGGGGGGGTAAATTGATTAAGCTGTGTCTACTGAATAGGTCAACCTCACAGAATGTCCTTGTAATTTCAATACTTCCATGCAAAATGTTTTACAACAAGTGATTAGCATAGTGCCGTATGCCTTTTTGACGAGGATCATGGTAACCAAAATCTACTTTTCTACTGACATAGCCAATATGGCGCACAATGTCTTTCACTGTTTTTTACCACTTTGAAGTCGTATATTTGATCAAAAATCATAACTACGCATTATGTAAAGTGCAAAAGATTAAGAAAATGAGGCAATAATAAAAAAAAGTGTCTCCTTCAGGTTTCACACCACTAAATAACGTCTGGCCCTACCCCCTTTGAGGCAAAAGCACAAAACCGGCCCGTTTCTATGCCGAAACGGGAGACCTATTGTAAATTACAGTTTAAAATTAGGGTATTTACTACAAGTTATGGCGAAATTAATATAGTGTGAATTTTGACAGACACATCAGCGTTCTTCAGGTCCAAAAAAATTGATGCAATGATGATTTTTTAATATTTTAACAGAGACATTTGTGTTCAGGTCATTTCCGGTATCTGACGCAATAATCTTAATCAACAATTGCGTGTGACCAGGAAAACTCAACTCGTACTTTTTGAAAAGGCTCTAGCTCAAAATTATGCCGGTTACCCCCCATATATGAGTTGTTGAGTTAGTAGTCATGGCTTTCATCTTCAAGTTGAAACCAAATTTCAAGTTACCAGTTTCTTATAACGTCAAGAAATATCCATTTTAAAAGTGTGCATTTCACGTGTAACCCTATGGGAGATGTATTTAGTGGTGTGCAACCTATACAGAGGGTCAAGGCGCTTTGACCTTCACCCCTGCATTGCTGTCTAAACTGACTTGCCGGCAATGATAACTAGACTTCTAGTTAAAATTGGTTCTAACACATATTATTACGGCCCGTACACTTCGTTCTCTTAGTATACACATCGGTTTCATCATGAAAGATCCGTCCGTTTGGTTAAATAAGCTACAATCTGACTAATTAAAGTCATTATCTAGTTTTTTTATCTTTTTTTTTTTTTTTTTTTTTTTTTTTAAAGAAGAAAACCGTATATTCCCTGCCCAAAAAAGTTAATTTGAAAAAATATTATGTTTGATTAATGATTTTCTTTTCGAGATATCGACGATTATGTAAATTTTTCTCCATAGAGCTGTGTATAAATGCTCATTTTCTCCACCCCACTGTCTTTTAATGCAAGACCCTGCGACATTAAGACTTCTCGGACACGTGCCATAGACGTAAATGATTACTTTAAACGATTTAAAGTTTATCATGTTTATTTATCGAAATGGCTAAGATATGAGGGTCTAAATTTCGCTAATAGGAACAAAATTTGGAGAAAACCTTTTTTTCTTAAATATCAAAAATATAATTTTAAACGAATTACGCTCTAGTGAGAAGAAAAAAAGATTTGAATACAAGTTTTGCATACTTCCGTAAACTCCCCTCTCAGAACGGCGCGGGGTCTAACATGATCTAAATTGTATTTAAAAAGACATATTTGAAGCAAGAGTTGAACGTAAGCGGTGGGGGGGGGGGGGGGCATAGGGTATATGGGGGGGGGGGGGATAGGGCATGGGGGGGGGGGTAAATTGATTAAGCTGTGTCTACTGAATAGGTCAACCTCACAGAATGTCCTTGTAATTTCAATACTTCCATGCAAAATGTTTTACAACAAGTGATTAGCATAGTGCCGTATGCCTTTTTGACGAGGATCATGGTAACCAAAATCTACTTTTCTACTGACATAGCCAATATGGCGCACAATGTCTTTCACTGTTTTTTACCACTTTGAAGTCGTATATTTGATCAAAAATCATAACTACGCATTATGTAAAGTGCAAAAGATTAAGAAAATGAGGCAATAATAAAAAAAAGTGTCTCCTTCAGGTTTCACACCACTAAATAACGTCTGGCCCTACCCCCTTTGAGGCAAAAGCACAAAACCGGCCCGTTTCTATGCCGAAACGGGAGACCTATTGTAAATTACAGTTTAAAATTAGGGTATTTACTACAAGTTATGGCGAAATTAATATAGTGTGAATTTTGACAGACACATCAGCGTTCTTCAGGTCCAAAAAAATTGATGCAATGATGATTTTTTAATATTTTAACAGAGACATTTGTGTTCAGGTCATTTCCGGTATCTGACGCAATAATCTTAATCAACAATTGCGTGTGACCAGGAAAACTCAACTCGTACTTTTTGAAAAGGCTCTAGCTCAAAATTATGCCGGTTACCCCCCATATATGAGTTGTTGAGTTAGTAGTCATGGCTTTCATCTTCAAGTTGAAACCAAATTTCAAGTTACCAGTTTCTTATAACGTCAAGAAATATCCATTTTAAAAGTGTGCATTTCACGTGTAACCCTATGGGAGATGTATTTAGTGGTGTGCAACCTATACAGAGGGTCAAGGCGCTTTGACCTTCACCCCTGCATTGCTGTCTAAACTGACTTGCCGGCAATGATAACTAGACTTCTAGTTAAAATTGGTTCTAACACATATTATTACGGCCCGTACACTTCGTTCTCTTAGTATACACATCGGTTTCATCATGAAAGATCCGTCCGTTTGGTTAAATAAGCTACAATCTGACTAATTAAAGTCATTATCTAGTTTTTTTATCTTTTTTTTTTTTTTTTTTTTTTTTTTTAAAGAAGAAAACCGTATATTCCCTGCCCAAAAAAGTTAATTTGAAAAAATATTATGTTTGATTAATGATTTTCTTTTCGAGATATCGACGATTATGTAAATTTTTCTCCATAGAGCTGTGTATAAATGCTCATTTTCTCCACCCCACTGTCTTTTAATGCAAGACCCTGCGACATTAAGACTTCTCGGACACGTGCCATAGACGTAAATGATTACTTTAAACGATTTAAAGTTTATCATGTTTATTTATCGAAATGGCTAAGATATGAGGGTCTAAATTTCGCTAATAGGAACAAAATTTGGAGAAAACCTTTTTTTCTTAAATATCAAAAATATAATTTTAAACGAATTACGCTCTAGTGAGAAGAAAAAAAGATTTGAATACAAGTTTTGCATACTTCCGTAAACTCCCCTCTCAGAACGGCGCGGGGTCTAACATGATCTAAATTGTATTTAAAAAGACATATTTGAAGCAAGAGTTGAACGTAAGCGGTGGGGGGGGGGGGGCATAGGGTATATGGGGGGGGGGGATAGGGCATGGGGGGGGGGGTAAATTGATTAAGCTGTGTCTACTGAATAGGTCAACCTCACAGAATGTCCTTGTAATTTCAATACTTCCATGCAAAATGTTTTACAACAAGTGATTAGCATAGTGCCGTATGCCTTTTTGACGAGGATCATGGTAACCAAAATCTACTTTTCTACTGACATAGCCAATATGGCGCACAATGTCTTTCACTGTTTTTTACCACTTTGAAGTCGTATATTTGATCAAAAATCATAACTACGCATTATGTAAAGTGCAAAAGATTAAGAAAATGAGGCAATAATAAAAAAAAGTGTCTCCTTCAGGTTTCACACCACTAAATAACGTCTGGCCCTACCCCCTTTGAGGCAAAAGCACAAAACCGGCCCGTTTCTATGCCGAAACGGGAGACCTATTGTAAATTACAGTTTAAAATTAGGGTATTTACTACAAGTTATGGCGAAATTAATATAGTGTGAATTTTGACAGACACATCAGCGTTCTTCAGGTCCAAAAAAATTGATGCAATGATGATTTTTTAATATTTTAACAGAGACATTTGTGTTCAGGTCATTTCCGGTATCTGACGCAATAATCTTAATCAACAATTGCGTGTGACCAGGAAAACTCAACTCGTACTTTTTGAAAAGGCTCTAGCTCAAAATTATGCCGGTTACCCCCCATATATGAGTTGTTGAGTTAGTAGTCATGGCTTTCATCTTCAAGTTGAAACCAAATTTCAAGTTACCAGTTTCTTATAACGTCAAGAAATATCCATTTTAAAAGTGTGCATTTCACGTGTAACCCTATGGGAGATGTATTTAGTGGTGTGCAACCTATACAGAGGGTCAAGGCGCTTTGACCTTCACCCCTGCATTGCTGTCTAAACTGACTTGCCGGCAATGATAACTAGACTTCTAGTTAAAATTGGTTCTAACACATATTATTACGGCCCGTACACTTCGTTCTCTTAGTATACACATCGGTTTCATCATGAAAGATCCGTCCGTTTGGTTAAATAAGCTACAATCTGACTAATTAAAGTCATTATCTAGTTTTTTTATCTTTTTTTTTTTTTTTTTTTTTTTTTTTTAAAGAAGAAAACCGTATATTCCCTGCCCAAAAAAGTTAATTTGAAAAAATATTATGTTTGATTAATGATTTTCTTTTCGAGATATCGACGATTATGTAAATTTTTCTCCATAGAGCTGTGTATAAATGCTCATTTTCTCCACCCCACTGTCTTTTAATGCAAGACCCTGCGACATTAAGACTTCTCGGACACGTGCCATAGACGTAAATGATTACTTTAAACGATTTAAAGTTTATCATGTTTATTTATCGAAATGGCTAAGATATGAGGGTCTAAATTTCGCTAATAGGAACAAAATTTGGAGAAAACCTTTTTTTCTTAAATATCAAAAATATAATTTTAAACGAATTACGCTCTAGTGAGAAGAAAAAAAGATTTGAATACAAGTTTTGCATACTTCCGTAAACTCCCCTCTCAGAACGGCGCGGGGTCTAACATGATCTAAATTGTATTTAAAAAGACATATTTGAAGCAAGAGTTGAACGTAAGCGGTGGGGGGGGGGGGGGCATAGGGTATATGGGGGGGGGGGATAGGGCATGGGGGGGGGGGGTAAATTGATTAAGCTGTGTCTACTGAATAGGTCAACCTCACAGAATGTCCTTGTAATTTCAATACTTCCATGCAAAATGTTTTACAACAAGTGATTAGCATAGTGCCGTATGCCTTTTTGACGAGGATCATGGTAACCAAAATCTACTTTTCTACTGACATAGCCAATATGGCGCACAATGTCTTTCACTGTTTTTTACCACTTTGAAGTCGTATATTTGATCAAAAATCATAACTACGCATTATGTAAAGTGCAAAAGATTAAGAAAATGAGGCAATAATAAAAAAAGTGTCTCCTTCAGGTTTCACACCACTAAATAACGTCTGGCCCTACCCCCTTTGAGGCAAAAGCACAAAACCGGCCCGTTTCTATGCCGAAACGGGAGACCTATTGTAAATTACAGTTTAAAATTAGGGTATTTACTACAAGTTATGGCGAAATTAATATAGTGTGAATTTTGACAGACACATCAGCGTTCTTCAGGTCCAAAAAAATTGATGCAATGATGATTTTTTAATATTTTAACAGAGACATTTGTGTTCAGGTCATTTCCGGTATCTGACGCAATAATCTTAATCAACAATTGCGTGTGACCAGGAAAACTCAACTCGTACTTTTTGAAAAGGCTCTAGCTCAAAATTATGCCGGTTACCCCCCATATATGAGTTGTTGAGTTAGTAGTCATGGCTTTCATCTTCAAGTTGAAACCAAATTTCAAGTTACCAGTTTCTTATAACGTCAAGAAATATCCATTTTAAAAGTGTGCATTTCACGTGTAACCCTATGGGAGATGTATTTAGTGGTGTGCAACCCTAGGTCATTTCACTACGGAGCAAGGGCGTTTCAAGTGAACTTTTTGACCCCTAGTGACCCCTGTGTGTCATTTGACCCCAAACGGAGAAGGCCCTATATGATGGTCAGGTAGGGGGTCCTGGTGATTGTAGTATGTTATCTGTAGGAAAAAAGCTTTTTGTAAATATGTTGCCAGAAAGAAATATCAGAAGATGGAAAGAAACAGTACAGATACAAGACCTTGATTGTTGAAATAATCAAGGTAACAATCGACTCAGACCCTTCAAATATACTTTGCAGTCGTAATTAATTGCCAATTATATTGTTACCAATAGTTATAAACAACTAATGTTGTCCTTTGTATGCAACGTAGCAATTTTGTAACAATTTGTTCTTGACATTACACAGCTACTGTGGAACCACGAGGAATACAAAGAATAAACTAAAAAATGAACCTAAAATATATGATAGGGTGACTTTTGAACGCAACATGCACCCATACAAAATATGCTAGACTTTAAACTAACATTTGCACCAACATATTTTAATGATAAGCCTATGTTGCTACCAACATAAAGCATCTCGGAGATGGACATGGCACAGCCCAAATGGAGAGTACCATAACCAAATTTACTACATCATGGTAAAGAGACGCTTCCAATCGAGTGTGAACATCGCCAAGACTCGAAGTTTCCCAGGAGCTGACATCGGAAGTGACCATGAGTTAGTAATGATGAATTTCCGACTCCGCCTCAAGAAAATCTACAAGAAGGGCCAAACTAGGATCAAGTTCGACATTGAAAAACTAAAGGACCCAATGGTAGCAGAGGAATTCCAAGCAATGCTAGGAGGGAAATTTGCTCCACTCGCATTGCTAGATGCGGACGATACTGACATGGACACTTTGATTGACAACTTCAACAAAGCGGTGACGGAAACAGCTAGCGAGATCCTTGGCAAACACCGACCAGTCAAGCAACCATGGGTTACAGCTGACATCCTCAATCTCTGTGACAAGCGAAGGGAGCTGAAGAAGACAAAGTTTGAGACGGAAGGGGCAAAACAGTACAGAACGGTCAACCGAGAAGTCAAGAAAGGTATGAAGATGGCAAAAGAGAGCTGGATTGATCAACAGTGCCAAGGGATCGAAGAGAACCTTCGGCAGAAGAATAGCAAGAAAGCATACAAGCTTGTAAAAGACCTGACTTCCACAAAGCAAGGACGAACCACCACCATACAAGACAAGGGTGGAAAATGCCTTACTGAAGAGAAGGACATCCTGAAAAGGTGGACTGAGTACTGTTCAGACCTGTATAACCATACAGCCTCAGGTGACCCAGAGGTCCTGAACGTTCCTCCAGCAAATGACACCGAAAACTATCCCATTCTTCGGGCAGAGGTGATAACAGCTGTAAACTCACTGAAGAAGGGGAAGTCTCGACAACATCTCAGCAGAGCTTGTCCAAGCAGGAGGAGATACCATGGTCGACATCCTTCTAACTATATGCAACAAGATCTGGCAGACAGGAGAGTGGCCTGCACCTTGGACCCAGTCAATGGTCATCACACTTCCCAAGAAAGGCAACCTTCAGCAGTGCTCTAATTACCGGACGATCAGCCTCATCTGTCACCCAAGCAAAGTCATGCTGAAGATCTTACTATACAGACTGAACCCACAAGCAGAAAAGATCATTGCTGAGGAACAGGCAGGCTTCAGACCAAAACGTAGCACTACAGAGCAGATCCTTAACCTTAGGATAATTTGTGAAAAATACCTTCAACATCAACAAGACCTCTACCATGTATTTGTGGACTTCAAAAAGGCGTTTGACAGTCTGGCATGCAGCCCTGTGGTCTACCATGAGGATGTACAATATCAACACCAACCTGACCAGAGCCATTGAGAACCTCTATAACAAGGCCTCCAGTGCAGTCTACCTCCACGGCAGCTTAGGGGAAGGGTTCAAAACAACAGTTGGGGTTAGACAAGGTTGCTTGCTCTCACCTACTCTATTCAACATCTATTTTGAGAGAATAATGACTGACGCTTTGGAAGACCATCAAGGATCGGTCAGCATCGGAGGCAGAATAATCACCAACCTGCGCTTCGCCGATGATATTGATGGACTAGCCGGGTCAGAGGGAGAATTAGCAAAGCTCGTCGAACGTCTGGACAGGACCTCTACATGTATAGCCTACGGCATGGAGATTAGTGCAGGGAAAACTAAACTGATGACCAACAACACCAACGGCATCAGCACTGCCATCAAAGCCAACGGCGAGAAGCTGGAAACAGTCAAAAGCTTCAAGTACCTAGGGTCAATCATCACAGACCAGGGTTCCAAACCTGAATTTGTATCCAGGATCGCACAGACATCTCTGACTAAACTGAAGGTCATCTGGAGTGATAAAAACATCTCACTTAAGTCAAAGATCAGACTGATGCACTCCTTGGTTACCACGATATTCCTATATGCGTGCGAATCTTGGACCCTAACAGCGGACTTAGAGAGGAGAATCCAGGCTGCTGAGATGAGGTGCCCTCGCAAACTCCTTGGTATTTCCTACAAAGACCACATCACCAACGTTGAAGTCAGAAAAAGAATTGTTGCAGCCTTCGGCGCTTATAAAGACCTCCTAACCACAGTGAAAAGACGCAAGCTACAGTGGTATGGACATGTGGCACGATCAACAGGACTTGCCAAAACGGTATTGCAAGGCACGGTGCCAGGAGGGCGAAAGAGAGGTCGGCAAAGAAGAAGGTGGGAAGACAACATATCTGAATGGACTGACCTGAAGCTTAGTGATATCTTGAGATTGGCAGAGAACCGACAAGGATGGAGAGAGCTGGTGGTCAGGGCATCTGTGGCGCCCCAACGGTCGACAATACTACGGGATAGATAGATAGATAGATGTTGCTAAAAAATTTCCACACGTAAAAGCCCTCAATCATACATGTCCCCTTTAAATTGATTTATTAGATCAATTAAATCATTCTAAAATATTTTGACAAATAAATACTGGTTTCTGTGCGTATTTCTCCAAACCTAAAAGCCTGAAAGTAAACATTTTATGAGTAAATTTGAAGAGAGCGGTCTTCTTTTCTTTCCTCTTTTTGTTATCTTCGATTTGATCAGTCTTTCATCTTCGTCGTGGGATTATCAAAGACTGCATGGTATGACTATGAGTATTCAGTACAAATTTGAGCTTCGTCCCATCCGTACTAGGACCCAATGACGTTTCCATCGGAACCGTTTTAACAATGAATATTTAGTTGATCATAATTCAACCTCACCTCCCACTATGATCTCCTTTTGACCTACCTAACTATCAATGAATTTTATTTATCTTGTTCTCATTGTTTCAGCTATCTGTTAGTTGCAGTAAGACGAGGCTTATGTCTATGACATCCGAGGAATCAATCGATGACAACGTGGTGACAGATTGTTATAATAAGGTAGGATTCGAACCCTATACCTGGTTTAAGGCGTAGAATGATGACAACGATGATAATAGACTATGGACTTCAGAATAGTTTATAGTCACGGAAATATTAATTAAATTTCTAGCGATTCAACAAAGAACCTCAATAACAAAACCAGTTTACCATACACAATAAAGATAATTGTGACCATTAACGTATTACCTCCACATACAAAATGTGATATTTAATAACAATTGAGAGGTATTTATCAAGTTGTTGGTCATCTCTAAGTAATAGAACTCTAAAGGGTCAATCAAATGGTTTACTGCAACAAAAAATACAAATTGTTTCAACGAACGACCAATATTTTAAATCTATCTGGCCACAATAATGGGATGGGAGAGGGCAGTAACACTTTAAGGTACATAGCTCTAGGAGTCTAGGCGATATAGAATACTGTTCTTCAAAATATGGCAAGTAATGTGATGTGTCCGCACATGAATGATCCATGCAGCTGGTTAGAAACTCCGATACATATGTTAACCTAAAGGTCAAGTTCAAACATCACATTCGTATAATAATATCATTATTTTATTATTATTTTTTCTCTTCCTTTTTCCTTTCTTTAATTTTTGGGCTGATGCCAATGCCAATAGGGTGCGCCCCTGATCTAGCTTCAGTCACGCGAAAAATACCTAGAAATTCGCATAACTATTACAATAGAGGATTGATTGCTTATAATTCGATTGGTACTTTAAAAATGCCAGTTGCGTACAAAACCAGAGAAATGTGGTTGTCAGTTGTGAGGTGTACAAAGTTATAAAAGGCTTATGGATATTATGGATAGAGTTTCACAAGTGTTTCTTTCTTCAGATTACATTTGTACATAATAACAATTACTGTTTTTTCTCATTATGTATCTCCTTTTCAGGTCTCAATCTAAACTTTGTCACACTCCGTGAGAGAACACGTCATCAAATGACTAAGACGGAGGACTATTGCGCTTGTAGTGATGTCATTTTGAAGACCAACAACATTCCTTAATTTCTTTTATTTGTTGAAAGCAGTGGCGTATCTGGATCATTTGTCGGGGGGGGGGGGGGGGGGGGGGGGGGGGGCATATGGTATTTTTTCCCGGTGATCACCAGTTTAACCCTATAGTTGCTCTTATAGTTGCTCTTCTTCGTGTAAAAAATGACATTATAAATGAACTTGGTAGAGGTAAGATTGTCATGCTTGTTTTATTAGAGGCTCAATAGTGAATACGGTATCGACGGCTGTGTTTTAAGCTGGTTCAATTCTTATATTACTAATCGTACTAGTAGAGTTTGTGTTTTAGATAGTTACTCATCTGTTCATCCACTGAAATACGGTGTTCCTCAAGGGTCAGTTGCTGTTCCACCGATTTTTACCCTGTATTCCAAACCTGTGACTGCCATCCTGCGCCGCTTTAATGTTCCTTACCACGTGTATGCTGACGACACCCAAATGTACGTTAGTTTTGATCCGAAAGTGCCTGGTGACTTCGACGATGCGCAGAGCAGACTAACGATGTGCATTGCCGAGGTGGGGAAATGGATGTTGGCAAACAAGCTCAAGCTGAATGACACTAACACTGAGTTTATCCTCATTTCCTCGCCTCGACAGGTAGATTTGTTGTCTGAGGTTAACTTGAAGATCGGTGAATCTGTGATTGACCCTTCCCCCTCCATCAGAAATTTAGGAGTTACATTTGACACCTTTCTCAAAATGGATCTGCAGGTCAGTTCCATATGTCGTACGGTTAATTTTCACCTGCGGAACATTCGTCGTATCCGTCGTTTTATTGATCACGATACTTGTGCACATGCGGTGAGGTCTTTAGTCCTCTCTCGGCTGGATTATGGCAACTCTCTTTTAGGTGGCATTTCTAAATTTAATGTTCAGCGCCTGCAAAAACTTCAAAATCGTGCTGCGCGTCTAGTCTTTTGTAAAAATAGACGCACAAGTGCTGAACTACTCTCGCGGAAGCTTCATTGGTTGCCTATCCAGCAGAAAAATAGCGCTGCTGGGCTCTCTATTCCAATGATATCGCATCCTAAGTATGATGCGCGCACGCGCGCGAATTTGTAAAAACATATCGACACGATCCAGGTACATTTTTTTTAAACGTATTTGTATAATCTGATAATAATATTCCTGGAAAAATGCGAATTTTTATACTAAATTGCCCGTCAAGCCGGTCAAGGGAAACATTGCCAATTAGATGGAAAGCATTAGTAAATCCCTTTAAATTCTCCAAATAGCCGCAATTCTTCAAAAGTCAAAGTGGGGGTGGGGGGGGGGGGGGGGGGGGGTCACTTGCCCGGTCCTATAATTACCTTGATGATTGCGCATGAATCATCAACTGTTTGGATGGTTAAAATCTCCCCTTCTCCAAGTTTCTTTTCGATTATAAACTATTTCTACATTATTATTTTCCTTCCTTCCTCTCTCTCCTTCCTATCCTTTGTTTTTTCTCTTCCTCTCCCTTTCTTTTCCTTTCAATTCTCTTTTCCTTCTCTCTTTTCTCTTCCTTTCTTTCCCTTTCCTTCCCTTTTTCCATTTTTCTCTTCCTCTCTTCACTTTCTTCCTTTTCTTCACCTCGCCTTTTTTTAGCCCGGTAGTTTGAGCTCGCCTTCCCGGTTAAAGCCGTCAGGGGCACTCTGCCCTCCCTCCTGACCCCTCGGGAGATACGCTACTGGTTAAAAGTATACTACCAGTATTCATTATGAAGGATGATTCATGAAAGATCTTCTTTTCAAAGTTGGAAGTTTTGTTTTTTTATAAATGATTTTTTTTTTACCCTTTGTATCCTTAGCCTAGGATGAACTTGTTTTGTATGTTATATTTTTGCCAAAATACCAATGCATAATATTTAATGCAATTTCTACAATTCGATCACGTTTTGTTTGCATAACTCCACACACAAACGTATGTTTTGAAAAATGTAAACGTTTATGAAAAGGGGAAACGCTTGGCTACCCATCAAAAGAAGTTTTTCTTCAATAGCATGTTCACTTCTTCCGAACAATCACATTTTTTTCAAAATTATGTTTTTAGAAAAAGTGGCACTTTTCAAAATCGTATGCAAGAAAGTTACAAAAATGTCTCTAGTACTGTTAACATTAATTTCAATTGTCTTTATTTTCAATTAAAAGAAAATCGGCTCTTTCTTTAGCTGGTCCTTAATAAAAAATTATTTCATTTCATGCATGACACGCCAATAGTGTCCACATTCACTTCAATAACTTCCCTGTATCGTTGAAAAATGCCACTTTTCGGAAAACATCATTTTGGGGAAATGTGACTGTTTTGAGAAAGTAAACATGATATGGATTCTACATTCGGTCGCTTGAGATTCTTTTTAAGACAATGTTAAAACAATGGCTTTATAATACACATTAACGCTCGTTCATCTGTAATCCACGTAAACTGGTGTGTTCTTCGCTGCGATAGTGAAGAGGAACCAGGTTCTAGACCGTGTATTTTAAAGGTCATTGTTAATTGTATGCACGTTAGTTTGTCCGAGCCCATCTAAAGTGCTCAACAAAAGAAAGTCATGCACTTCGTTTTTGTCCTATAGAGAAACTTCAGATAATGTTATGACCAAGCAGGTTAGATAGACATGTAGGTGAATCTTTCCGGAACAATTTGATACTAAAATGTCACAAAACAACAAAGATAAACCATTATTAACACCATCCGTGACGTTTCAAAATTCACTTTTCAACAAACTACGCGGGGAGAAAAAACCACATGTTTATCTGTTCATAATCAAATAACCTGCCTCGCTCAGGCACGAACCAACGCAGGTTGACTGTGAGATCAAGATCCCTGTAATTCCCGGACATTCAGGTGCCAAACACAGCATTTTCTCGCCGCTTGCGTGCGTTGAAAATGTGAATTTTGAAATGTCACGGTTTTTACTAAATGGTGTTAATCAGTGGCGTAGCCAGAGGGGCGAGGGGGCGATTGCCCCCCCCCCCCCCCCCCCAAACATTGAATGTCTTGTCGGTTGAGATTGGCACTGTCGGTTCATTTGGCAAGAGGAATCATGGAGTTTGATGGTTAAAAGTACACAGATGGAAATGTTGCATGTGTCCCCAAAATGCAATATTTGTTGGTACAAGCTTGTTTAGAGCTAAAATGTACCTCAATCATACATGTAGCAAAAAAAAGGTGTGAAGTAAAAGAATGTCTTTATAAATCGATTCAAAATTAATCCTTATATAATCAAATACCATGGTGTCAGTAAACTAATACACACGAGGGGATGTATTGCACATTCTGTTTGAGACAAAATCGCAACAGTCTGTGGACTAACTACACACCCTGGCTTGAAAAATCTTCCACCATTGTTTATAGCAGCTTGGATTATATTACGTTGAGATCTAATTGATACATCTATTTCGAGCCGCGAAATCCGTGAACCGTCCTAGCTAGTTTTAAAAATATTACTCATAATATTAGCTTCATGCTCAGAAACAGAAACTACTAATGTTGGTGTATGGAAATAATGTTTCAATAATACAGGCCGATTGATTTATAAGTAAGTTTAGTTCAATTGATAACACACAGAGTACATGACGAGTTTCTATTGTATTCGCCTATTGTATCTAGGACATCTTTCCTGATGCCATGCATACATAACAGTCAATTGGAAAATAAAATGAAATCGTAAATAATTTCACATTCCAAAATAAAAACTATAATGGAACAATATTGAATAATTAGGCCTATACGGAACGATAAACAATCACTAAAACTGCTAAATAAATGTATTAACAATAATAGAAAATGTCAAGCTGTGGTACATGTAGGATTCGAACCCATGACCCCCATTTAATAGTCCGATACTCTACCGTTGAGCTAACTGGGCGCTATATGAACGTAATAAGAAGAACAAAATAATATGGTTCAACATACCACTTTCCTCTAAATCAGAGGAATAAAATGCTTTATATTTCTTAATATTTGCGGTTTTAAGATGGCGTTCTCTAACAAAAGTTGTTCATTTACTGTAAACGAATGTAATTCTTATTTAAATGTAACGAATAACACTATTTTTTGAAACAATTCTACATGTAGATACATTATATATCGTTCGTACACCATTTCGTCGATTATTTGTTCACGGTCATTCATGACTTATTATTGCATCATGGGCTTTTGCCGGGCACTCGAGGACTTGGGTGTGTAGCGAGTCATGTGTTTTTTGTTCGGGACAAACACTTGAGAGGAACACGGCCCTTTAATGCACAGACCAGCGCGGAAAGACTCGCCTGCAATACTTGGATCAAGTCTACGTATGTATTTCATGATTTTGGAAAATCCCACGATACGTCATTCTGTTATTTATAATGAAATTATACGTGTAGTAAATTCCCCCGCGCGATAGCACGCACACAGAGTATGACCATGTAACCCATGACTGCTGCCTTTGAGAAAGTACGATATTTTCATTCAACCAGTATTTCAAACATGCTATTGTATTGTAGTGATTTTTGTAGACTTTCATGATGAATAATCATGCATAATTGTTGTTATTTGAATGAATATTATTGACTTCAGCGGAAAGCTAGGTCACAGTACAATGTGCATGGAGATGCTGATATTGTTTTATTCATGTTGAACAAATGTTGCAAACAACATGGCTAAAAGCTTTGGAGATTTTCTGAAGGGGTTTAAGAGTTTTGGGAGAAGCTTCAATCGCAGTGTCATTGTCAACGACGAGGAGCTTCACGAGAATTTCAAAGCGGAGTTTGAACATGGACGTTTACAATGCAATCGCATACGTGCAACGATTGTTGGGGAGAAAGGAGTTGGAAAGACGAGCCTATTAGATATGCTTATGGGGAGCTGTTGCGACCCCAGTGCGACAGTCATATCTACAGAAGGTATCGATATTACTATTTGTCAAACATCAGATGAGGACCCTGCATGGAGAAAAGTAGACTCAGCGGATGTTATACGGGCTGATGACCCTGTGATGTGCGCCGCTTGGAATGTTTGTAATAAGGACAGTAACTTGAAAGGTTTGTTGAAGTCACAACCTAACAACAAAACATCCAAAAAACATGCACGCGACATAGACAACCATTTCGATGAAAAAGAGCACAACGATTTCAAAGATTCATGGACGCTGACAAATACATTCTGGTACTTTTTAAAGATCAATTTGATATTGTTCATGTTAATAATAATTATCGGCATGCATGGTGGATTCGGACCCTTCGCGTGGCTTGTTGTTATGGGCTACCATGTCAATAGTGATTTCAACTCTGCTTATAGATTTGGAGCAGGATATTCACTTGTGGCTATTTTAGTCGACGATATATCGCGAGACCAACAGCATCTGGACATGCTACCAGATATATGGCATTTGCCATTTTTATTACCTATATGTGTGTTTTGCATGAAGTCAATATTGGTCTGTGTGTTAAGTTTGCTATGGGGTTTCTCGTTCGGAATAGGTTGCCGGAGTGGATTGGCAATTGCATTCTGCTTGATGGTGCGCCCAAAACTAGACTCTGAACCAACATGCAACCAGTGGGAAGCTGCAATACCGATATGCTTTGGACACCTTCTAGGTATTTTTGCCCTTCGTCGCTTTATGCTGACCGTGTCATCCAAGGGTATGAAAAAGACAGAGCTAAAGTATTTCTTCTTGCTAGCGACAGTGCTCGTTTCTGTAGCATTAATTCGATTTTATACCTCGAAGATCCTTTTAAATTTACTTTTGGGAGGTTGTATGGGGTTTTTCCCAACATGGGGAGCCTTCAAAGGACGTGAGATGGTAGCGGCACATTTAATCAAGTTACACTGCGTCATCAAGAAAACATTGGGATTTCTATTGGCGGCGTTAACTGGTCGTATTCTAGGATGGCATATCATATCGAGGAATGCGTCATTAGCCGACATTGTCATATCTTCAACCAGCGCTCTGTGTTTTATTGCTTACGATTTATCTGTTTACATGAAAGTGAACCAGCTCGAAAACCAACAACTACCTATAGGAACAATTCGCAGTTGCTTGATGTCACAATTTCGCAACAACAATCCGATTGGTATTAAACTTCATCTTTGGGATTATGCTGGTGACTCCGTCTATAGGGACATGCAGCAGTCGATTTTGCCACCACGAGCAGTCTACTTGCTAGTCTTTAATCTGCAAGACGCCTTTGAAGACAAAGAAGGTCAAATGATATCATTGAGGAAGTGGCTTCATTCGATTAGGTCACATTCCAAAATTAATGAAACTCTTGTGTTTCTTGTTGGAACACATCGAGACACCGTCGCAAAGAAGGATCCACAATTTATTGGCATGTTGGCCAACTACCTTGTAGAACACCTGTACACCACTGAATTTTGTAGTATTCTTGGAGTTACTGGAAAAGACAAAACGTTATTTGTCGTCGAGAATTCCAAGTTAATTGACGAAGATGGTCGTCTGCTAAGAGACGCAATATTACAACGCGTATCAGACTTGCCATATTTTGAAGAACGATGTTCTATCGCCTACCTGAAAATGTTGGGCCTCATTCGGCAGTTGTTTCAAACCACAGTTATAGCAACATCACGCGTGTGGCTATTAGCAATTGAAAATGGCATTGATCTGTCAGGCATTTCTCTAATGTTAGACTACTTTCATTCTACTGGAGAGATCATCTATAACAGCGAAGACGAATTCATGAAAAAGTACATCTTTCTCGAACCGCAACGACTCCTGGATATCATTAAAGGTACTCTGACTATACCTCCACTGAGTAAGAGAGGTCAGCAAGCGGAACAATGGCTTAGAATGGAACAGACTGGGGAGATTAGCGCAGCGTTTCTAGAAGACATCATTTCAGAGAATATAGATGAGCCTAAATTAGTACCAGTGATCATTAGGTATCTAGATCGTCAGCATATTATTATACCGGTTACTGGTCAAGATGGACTAGAAGTAAGCCACTATGTCATTTCTAGTCTCCTTCCACAAGCTTGTTCCTCAAATGAACCCAGAGGTCTATGGGAAGACGGTCTAGGGGATAAGGAATACTTCTTTGACTTCGGCTACGCCCCCGCACAGGCAATATTCCATCGACTTCTTGCCAAATGCAGCCCAGGTGACTCGAAAGCAAAACTTCGTAATGATCAAGGTCGTTTCAAATACCACGGAAACACTTATTACTTTCTGCAGCTGAAATGTCTGCCAACTGGACAATATCTCATTCGAATTATCATACGGAATAGCGATAAGGGAATCTTGAGATGGCTAACAGCATTACTCATGGATATTCGGAAGAAAGACTTCCCCAATTTGCGTTTCACGTTTGGTCTACTTTGTCAGACGTGTAGCGTCGACGGTACCTGTGTCAAGTTACTAGAAGTCTGCAGTAATGACAAGCGATTTCCAGCGGACAACCAATTTCCAATCGCTACATTTGTGGACGATCGCTATCATGAAGTTAGCCTTTATCCTCAGGTAAGAATGATTACAGTAACATATTTAATAAAGCGGGTGTAATAACAGTCCCGGAGGGGGGGGGGGGACTCGAATTTGAAGAGGGTAGGGGTGTGTGACTGGGCAGTCTGAAAAGAAGCATTAAAGTTAAAGAGGTGTTGACCCCTAGTGGAGTATCATATATATGCGTACAGTCATATACGGAATATGTTGACCGGTTCTTACGGTCCTAGGTCATTTCACTTACGGTTCTTACGGTCCTAGGTCATTTCACTTACGGAGCAGGGGCGTTTCAAGTGAACTTTTTGACCCCTAGTGACCCCTGTGTGACATTTGACCCCAAACGGAGAAGGCCCTATATGATGGTCAGGTAGTGGGTCCTGGTGATTGTAGTATGTTATCTGTAGGAAAAAAGCTTTTTGTAGATATGTTGCCAGAAAGAAATATCAGAAGATGGAAAGAAACAGTACAGATACAAGACCTTGATTGTTGAAATAATCAAGGTAACAATCGACTCAGACCCTTCAAATATACTTTGCAGTCGTAATTAATTGCCAATTATATTGTTACCAATAGTTATAAACAACTAATGTTGTCCTGCAACGTAGCAATTTTGTAACAATTTGTTCTTGACATTACACAGCTACTGTGGAACCACGGGGAATATAAAGAATAAACTATAAAATGAACCTAAAATATATGATAGGGTGACTTTTGAACGCAACATGCACCCATACAAAATATGCTAGACTTTATAAACTAACATTTGCATCAAAATATTTTAATGATAAGCCTATATGTTGCCAACATAATCTTTACCTTTTTCCAA